>PVIW01006338.1:0-88883 GCA_004026585.1 Noctilio leporinus | reverse complement strand
TGTCTAAGCTGCTCACCTTCTTTGCCTCTGCCTCCCCCCTCCCCCCAACCCCTTTCCCCCTGACCACTGAAGGCCTATTCACTGTATTCACATATTTGGTTCTGTTTTGCTTATTGTTAGTTTTGTTCATTATTGTCCTGTAATGGGTGAGATCATATGGTATTTGTCCTTCACTGACTGGCTTATTTCACTAAGCATAACACTCTCCAGTTCCATCCATGTTGTTGCAAAGGGTAGGAGTTTCTTCTTTCTTTCTGCTGTGTAGTATTCCATTGTGTAAATGTACCTTTTAAAGAACTGGGAGATCTCTTGCGTGTCAGACAGTGCTAGGTGGTGAACGGAACACAAGCCAATAGGAAACATAAACTCAAATGTATATAATAATCTAGCTGATGTTTCAGGAGAATTTGTGTGTTAGAGATCTCTACCTGACTCATTGTGCAAAATGTGTGGGATGTCTTCATGGGAATGTTGCCAGTTTTGCCCTGAGATGTGCACTGAATGCAGCTGAGAGGGTTCATGTCCAGTTGTAAGCAGGCTCCCGGGGCAGGGTTTTGAAAAACATCTATTCTAATAAAGGCAGTTTTCCAGTACAGAAGCTGAGATGAGGACACTGAGTGTCAAAAGCAGATACAATAAGACAAACTAAACTAAGACAGATGAACTTTACTCTCAGCTTTCAAAGAGAATATTTCTGGAACACTTCTCAAGACCCAGTGGTGCACTGAAGTCCAGGCCTATTTATGAGTGTCTTCGTCACCTCTGTGTCACGGGACCTGGTATAATTCCTGGCACACAAAATGCTCTCAATTTTATTGAATAGAAAAAATGAACAATTAGATGAATCCATGGAAACAGCTGAGCTACAGAACAGAAAAGCTGAGAGTGGGAAAGGAAGTATTTGTATATTAAAAAAAAAAAAATACTTGTGTAAGGAGTAAATGAATGAATTTAAAAAAGACCTTGTGGTACAAAGATGCCTATTAATTAAATCAAGGCATAAAAAGATCAAATAAAAGATGAAATGGTATTAATGATACAAAAAGAGTCCACAAAAATTGTTAATAAAAGCCATTGTCTTTTTAAAGTCATTGCCAGAAAAATGTTATATTTAGCTAACAAATTATCATTGACCAGCCTAATGCTATTCTTTTCTTTCCTTGCCATTTTATTTATTTTTTTCTTCTTGCAAGGCTGAGTGGGTCCTCACTCACCCTCAGTGAATGATGTCTTCAGAACTGTGCCAATTCAGATTTGCTAGCTGAACGCATCTGCACCAGATTTTCCACTGTTGTGACTATGTGTTTAATTGTATCATGTGATGGTGGATGAAGTTAAGGTGGAAAACAAAGCGAAAAAACGGCACCCAGAAACTCACAAAAAGGCAGCTTCTGCTGTGTTGGCTGCTGTACTGAAGAGTTAGACAAGGAATGCCAGGCGTCCAGAAAGTAGGAGAAGGAAAGAGAATGGGGAGGCACTGGGCACTAATAAAATAGTTCCTCTTTGCTTCTTTCTCCCCCAGGGAAGAGCTCCTTTCTGATCAGGAAGACTTAGATTAAAGTGAGTTTGACAGAAACCTCAGGTCTTCCTTGTGAGAGACCAAAGAGTCTAACACAAGGAGGTCATTTATTTTTTTACCCAACCAGTCTGATCCACTTAGAACTGCTCTCAGGTTCTTAGTATACTTGTAGTGATTCCTACTGAAGTAGTAGTAGCCTTGCACAATTTATCTTTGGGAAATTTAATTTTTTCTTTGTACCTAACCATTTCTTTTCACCAAGCCTTGATGCCTTTCTGTAATAGGAAGGGGTCAAAAAATAATCTCTAGGCTTTCTTCTAACTTGAACCTTCCATGATTTCAGAAAAGGTACAGAAAGCTGTTCATGAGGAAAGGGAATTCAGGCAGATAGAATGTACCCACAGGTCACTTCTACACTTTCATTCAGTTTCAGGAGTCATTCTCTTGATGATGAACTCACAGATATTTCACAATTGCTACAAGCCTCCAACTGTCAATTTTATTGGTAGTGGCCAAAGGTAGAACAAGTGTAAATACTTCTAAAAGCACTGAAGCATTATGAAACTTGTTGACAGCTTAGCTCTCAGTGTAACAGTGCCTGTCAATTCTGGCAATGTCCACAGTCATCCCCTTCTGAGTTCATACTTTGCTAGCTAAATATTAGATCTTATGTGAATGACCCTGCTCCAAAAAGCTGCTGGTGACATTCTAGAGAAGAAGGCATGCAAAATGTTGCTAAGAATTTTAAATATGATGTTTCATTATAGTTATTCTTTTTTTTTTCTTTTCTTTTCTTTTCTTTTTAAGAAAAAATATTGCTAGAAAAGATCTGGAAGAGCTATAAAAAGAAACCAGGGTGATGACCATATGGCGGTCAGTTCTTCAGGCATCCTAGCCTTTTCTAAATAGGGGTGGATGGCTTGGTCCAGTTCAAGTCAGTCCCATAAGCCCTGACTTCTTCAACAGGAGCTTTGCTTAAATATAACAAGAGGAGGGATGTTATGGTGAGAGATAAAGAAAGCTCTTGGCCTAGTTCTCTCTGTAGTATTGTACTCAGAACAAACGGAATACATTGAAAAAATATTCTCAAGTGAAGTTTCAAACTTTCTTTAGTAAATATTCAGTTGCAACTAAGAGCATTAGATAAACATGGCTCTGGAGTCTAAATGGTGCTGCACTGAGATAGCAAAGTCAATGCAGTAAATTATGGAAAGAAGTGGCTTGTTTGGAAATGCAAAAGGAAACATCTCAGGACTACAGTACTCAGAATAACAGCTGGTAAAATGTTTTTAAGATCAGTTTAATAGGTGATTTTGAAAGCTATTTCTTTTAGTGACTCTCTGTATCGGGTCCTCATGGCTTTTATTGGAGAATGATGTAATGCCAATCAATAGTGGCACAACTTTCAAGTCCTCCACTGAATAGCCTCCTCCTTTTTTCATACCAGATAATAAGGGCCTTTTTGTCTCGTTTTCTTTTATCTGAAACATCTCATTTGAACTTGTGCATACACATTCTCACTTCAGATCCACTTTTTGACTTTTGACTACTCACTCCAAAATTGTCATTCCAGCAATTGTCCACAGCTGCCAGTATCAAAACAAATAATCAATATGACTTAAAAAATTATTGCTAACAATTCTAAACAACACCTACAGAAGTGAATCTTGGATTCAGTGGTTATTTTGTGCTCTGTTACCTTTACACTTTGGTTTTAAGTTATATTTTGCTCCTCTCCCCTCTTCTTTCCTCAAAGATAATTTTACCCATTTTATAGACATTGACAGTGTGTACATGAAAGATGGAGGTAATGACAAGGAAATTTAAAACAACTGCTTCAGTCCTGTAGTTCAGTTTGCACCAAGAAGTATAAGCATAAATAACTTTTCTGATAATACAGACTAGTCTGCACATGGCACTTGAGGTTCTCAGATCTATAAAAATCATATTACCAGTTACCCATACTTTATACATTTGTAAGCAAACATAATTCAACTCAGGAGAACCTCTTAAAAGGCAGAATGTGTTATATTTGGAAGAGTTAGGTATGCAGGGGGATCTCTCCCATTCAGCATAATGACTTTGAGGGATGGAGGTATGGCATGTTTGTTTATGTCTTGAGAAATGTGCAATTATTGCCTTTTTATTCTCTCTTTTCCTCATCAGTTTCCTGGATCAGCATTCCAAATTCAGGTTTCAGTATGATCAACCTGATTCTCTGTAGACAACTTAAATTTTATGCCTTTTCTCCCCTTGTCTCTGCAGGAGAAGTGAGTGTGAGCCTGCATATCACACCAGTGCACCTCCATGGCCAGTGATGCCAATACATGAGCAATGTTGTAAACCATGGATGTTTTGTGATCCAATCCTAGTCAGTATTACATACCACTTAGAAGTGTGATTAGTTATAGCAGTGATAAAAAGAGACAATATACCAATAATATTTTAGTCATCAACAAAGAGTGGACTGGCTTTGAATTTCTCTTCTTAATGTAGATAAATCATTTCCCACTAACTATCAAAGATAGATTTAATGTACATTAGTTTCATATTTTCTTTGTAACTGAGAATTTTAGAACTGGTATACACACAAAGCTTACTATATGAAGAATTATTCTCATATAACATAATCTATTTCATGATTATAAGGAATATTTTAAAAATACTGTAAAGGAAATTGAATCCCCAAGCAACTCTATAATGCGTAGGTCCCTTACATTCTCACATATAATATAGCCTTGCATTCTTATGTGGAGAAATGATGCAGAAAGAGCCCTATAAGAACACCCATTTGATTGTACACTTTGCACATTAATTCACTTATTCATATTCCTATCTAGTTATCATAGTCTTGAAAGAAGTTCTCAGAAAGGAAAAGTTTGAAGGTTTATCTTCTGATTGGTTATATTCACACAACACTAATCCAACAAGGCAATCAGAAAATAAAATTGAATCAACTACTTGGTCTAATAAACAGGGACAAAACAGTGGCTTGAAGTATAAATTTTTCACTCTTTACACCAGCTGATTTTATGATACATGAATATAAAGTAAGAAAAGAATTAGATTTATGGCTCTTAGGGCAAAATAAAACCTTTTGCTGGAGCCCCTGATGGTCAGCCATCTTTGGTGACGATCATTCTTTTTTTTTCCTAGGATTTCTTTTTCAGCAGCAAGTTACAAACCCAGAGAGTAGTTGGAGAGTGAATGCTGTTGAATTTGGTCTCCCCAAGTATGCAGTGAGAGTAGGCAGCTGTCACACAATGGCAGGGATGTCAGCAAATAGATGGTGCTCATAGCAATCAGTCAACCAACAGAGATGCATTGGGTGATCTGAAACTTAAAAAAAAATCTGCTGCTTTGGAAAGAATGGACCCTCTGCAGAAAGAGTCAAAATGCGAAGGGAATCAGGAATTCAAGTTGGAGATGCCTAATAGATATATTGAGAAGTGAAAAAAGTCAGGAATGAAGATATAAATTTTATAGTCATAAGGGCAGAGATGGCACAGAATACATATGGAGGGAGAGGAAATAGAGAAGAAAGCCTGGTATCAAGCTTTGAAGCTCTCCAATATTTGCAGGTTTCACAAGGAGACAGAAAAGAAAAGCAAGGCCAGTGACATTACAGGGAAGTCAGCAAACCAGGGCAGAAAGTGTTTCAAAAAGAAGGGAATACCCAGTGATGCAAAAAATAATCAGTAATAGTAGTAGTGTATAATTAATAATAATTAATAATGAAGCTATGTATTGTACCATTATCTGCTAAACATTTTTAAAGGTTTATGTGGATTATCACTACAATCCTCACAGTATCCCATATGATCCTTCCTCATATGGTTGTCCTATCGAATCATATATGATGGGTACTGAAACTGTTGTAATTTCACAGGGGAGGAGACTCTGTGGGACAGAACATCAATAACTTGCTCCTGTCATTAAGTCTGATGAATAGGTTTATGAAGATGGGGACAGCCACTGTTCTCACACTGCTATAGAGCAGTGCAGAACCAGGACTGACTGGAGTGGTTTGAAGAGCAAATGTGAAGTGTGAAGGTAAAATAGTGGATACAGACATGCACACTGTTACTATGCTTCGCACTTAGATTATTCAATCATGGATGACTACTATTAAAGTAGTACTGATAAAATTTTACTGTAATAGAACTGACTTTCCTGCTGAACTACAAGCTCTGTGATGGCACAATTTATACTTTTCAGTATCTGTATTTCAGCCCTTGCCCCAATTTCTCTCATCTGTGTTCAATTAATGTTGATTAAGGTTAAGCGAAGGATGAGATTAATGAAATTCATTTTAGAATGGTTTTATAAATAGGTAGAGTTTTAATAGATATAAAGGTCATGTATAATATCAGTAAAGATGCTCTCAGACCATTGCTCAACATAGAACATTATATGAAATATTAAGTTCATAATTTTTCCAATAAGCTCATGTGTGGGATGACAGGTCTGTCTGTCTAGATCAGTGGTCCAAAGTTCCTAAGATTACAGAGACAAGGCTGCAGTAAAGAGTAAAATACGCCTATTGTAAGCTTTTCAATAAGAGTATTGGGGTAAACAGGAACAAAGCCAGAAATGGGAAATTTTTATATGAATCCTCCAATTTGTTATTGCTGGCATCAAGTTCAATTTTTAATAATACTGTTCAGTGTACATAAAACACATCTGTGGGATATATATCGCTTGTCCAAAGGGCACTAATGTATGACTTCTGGTCTGTCCAAAGTCAACCCAGCTAATAAAAGAGATGATTCTGAGGGGAAAAATCAGTCAAAGTTAGAGTAAAATAAGTGAATAAAATTTTTTTTTGACATAATGTACAAGTATTTTAGATGGCAAGAAAGCTGGTAGTTTCAAAATAAATCCACAGGATAAATATAGATATGCCTTCAATGAGCGTAGAAAAGACTAGCATGGGTCACTGGTCATAATTAGTATCTGCAGCAGTTCTGCCCCCAAAACTGTGATCTCAGGGAAACCCAATGCATGGAGATGGAGGACGGCCCTGAGGACTACTGATGATGTACAATGTTTATACCAATTTCCCAGTTGAGGTGACAGTATTAGGCTGCATTCACAGCAATGGAGGGTGTGAGGTCAACCTTTTTCTAAGGAAAAACATACCTTCTATAATCAGGTAAATATTTTATAACTGCTTGGCACATTTAAACTGCTTAGTTCAAAATAATATATCTACAGAGAAATTATTTGGAAGACCATATCATATAAAACTACCGCCTATTGCAATGCTGACAGATAATATTTTAATCCATCATTTGTTGTTAAAATGATTTTTTAGCATCACCAATTATATTGTGTTCCAGGTAACCTGAAAAGAAGTTTCCTTTCATCCACTTTCACACATCATATCATTTTTCCAGGTGGGGTGTTTGGGGTTTGACATCAAGGGAGTGTGGAGCTGAAGTGGAGTATGCAAACAAGCTAATTCTTCAATGGTGTGGGTATCAACTAAATTATATCTGTTGATCAACAATGCAGCAGAATGCTTTGTTGTCTGAATCCATAGAATGATACATCATCTACACAGAGATAGATCAAAGGAAGATTATGTAAACTTCTAAAAGTGTATTAGAGCTGCAAGGTTACTTTATTTGCATGAGAAAAAGTAGGAAGCTGATTAACCATAATGTTGCCTTTCAATCCCTCTCTCTATTTAAGTCTTCCGTAAGTATTTATATAAGTCTTCATTAAGACTGCTCAATACAAAGTAGAGCAGCATAGGTTTACAGTGAGTACGTGAAACACAGAGTTTATTTGTGGTTTACTATTTTTAATTTATTGTATTATTTTCCATACAACTGTAAACCTACTTTTGCCTCACCCTATATATCATTCCTGGATTAAATTGAACCAATAACAGTACATGAACAAATAAACACAGAATTTCAATTCACTCACAAGTTTATTATAAATGAACAACATGAAGAAGTTACTCAAAAGAATGGGCTTTGTTTCTTTAACGTGTTTCTGTTTTGACAGAATCTTATTTCGTTTTTTTAAATATGGAATGCTTCTTGAATTTGCATGTCATCCTTGCGCAGGGGCCATGCTAATCTTCTCTGTATTGTTCCAATTTTAGTATATGTGCTGCCAAAGCGAGCACTGACAGAATAATCTTTATAGGCTGGTTAGTTGATATTTAAAAATACATTCAATAAACCTCCAAATTCAAATTAGAAATGCAAACTGATTACTAAAATGTAAATTCTCAGATTATAGGTAAGCTCGGTATTAAATACTTAGCATAATACTGTGAAGTCAAATTTGTAAAATGACATTTCTTAGGTTTGATATTATATACAATTATCCCATTGAAAATTACAATATATAACTTTCTACCTTTATCTCTCTAAGAGATCATACGTGTCCTGGAAGGAGAGAATGCATACAGACTTCTATTGGGTTCCTGTGAATATTTCTTACTTCTAATCATTAAGCATATGTAAAACATGTCTTAATTGGAAGTTTAAACTTGTGAGAATGTTAATGAAGCAGAGCTCCTTTCTCTCACATAGGTAGCCTATGGAATTTAAAATGTTATCATGAAATGTTAGGACAGAATTATTAGACCAGAAAAATCAAAGGCCAGAAAAGTAATTTAAGTTTCTATAGCTAATCAATGGCAGGGTTGTAATTAGAATCCTAGATTAGTATTCCTTTTACCGTATTAAAAATCCTCACTTGATATGTTTACTGATTTTAGAGAGGAAGATGGGAAGGGGAGGAGGGCAGAGAGAGAAAGAAACATCAATGTGAGAAATGTCTGTAGTTTCCCTCCCATTCACCCCCAACTGAGGATCAGACCACAGCCCAGGTATGTGCCCTGACTGGAATTGAACCTGCCATCTTTTGGTATGTGGGATGACACCTTAGCCAACTGCACACCTGTTTAGAGCAATTGTCACTTTTTAAAATAACTAAAAGCATGATATACAAGTAACAGTTGAAAATTTTAAAATTCTAATTTAAAAGTTTTATCTGCTATGGATATTAGCACAAACTGTTTCTATAGTGAAGGCACAAATATAGACAATAAATTCATAAAAATTATTTTGAAAGATTTTACTTTTAGAGGGAAGGGAAGGGAGAGAGAAAGAGAGGGAGACAAACATCGATGTGTGGGTGGGATACATCGATCAGTTAGTTGCCTCTTGCATGCCCCCAACAGGGGACCTGGCCTGCAGCCTTTGTTAATTTCAAAATTATAATCTGAAACACAAAAATTTAGCACTTACTTGTGATCAATTTGGAAGATAGCAAGTCTATTCTACACTGAACCTTCACAACCGTACCATGCTTTTGAACCATTAAAGTATGTGTTGCCTCTTTTCTTTCCTTCTGCCTTTGACTTACGAGGCTTCAAACACAAATCTTATTGTATTGTATGGTGAAACATAAAACAAGACAGCTGCTGTCTAAGGGGTGCCAAAGAGCACGGCAACTTACTTTCATTTAAAAGTCAATTTGCTATAAATTCATAAAATGTCATTTCATTACACTGTGTTTTCATTTAGGAAGTATGACTGCCATGCCAATGCTGTTTTATTTGAGCACTGATGATATAAAAATGTCTCTTTATAATATAGTAACACAAAACACATTTTGTTGAGATATTTTTGTAATTATTGATCCCAAGCTTAATTTTGAAATTGATTAAATAAGATCCTACAGGTTGCTCTACCCATGGACCCACTTTAACAGCACATTTGTAGTTCTGGAATTTACAAATATACCATTTATTGTTCTTATCTATATAGTAACCTGTACATAAAAATACTTGTCACAGGTTGATAAAGAAAGCAGCTTGCCTGATTCAAATTTCCTGCCTTGGTCAAATTGCCACTCTTACTGATTTATCCTCTCATTTACTTTCTTTATGGGCTAGTGGCTGTAGGCAGAGATTTTTAGAGGGAGAGCTCAAGAGTTGGCAAGGAAACCAAGAATGAATTAAAGGTGAAGGCGTCTGACTGCTCTGGGCATCAGTGTGGTGTTAGTGGTGCTTGAGGCAATCAGGATACTAGTGATAGAAGAACCCCCATAATGTTTTGGTCTCCCTCCTAAAGAGGTAGCAGAGTATTTTCTCAGGCCCGTATATGCCACTCAAATACCCTACACCTCACAAACTAGAAGTAGGAACAAACAAAATCCATCTTGATTAGATGTAAGTATGCATCTAATTACATTCTCTGTACACATTTCTGCAGATGGAGGTGGTGGGGGGCAGTTGAAATATTGAACAATCTGGAGTAGCCTGAACATTAACCAATCACAGTGGCTGAGAATCCCTTTTGCCACAGAGAATGTTTCCAATTTAGCATAAAGAGGGTTGGTCCTCCCTGTTTTCTAGGTGAGACTGGACTAAGCAAGCCTCTTATTTATTTCACTGCTCCCCAGAGGTGTGTGCTCCTGCCAGGCTCACAGCAGGCATCACAGGCAACAGTGATGGAAAGTTCATGTTGCTTTGAGTCTTAATCTATTCAGCTGCTGACAGAGTTGCTCTTAGCCTGCCCATCATCGCATAGTTCAGTTAAATTTCTTTTTAAATCTCTTCAGGAAAGAGAAGGTGAGGAGGACAGCAAGAGGAAACAAGGCTAAAGAAACACAAACTGCTTTTCAACATAGCCGATCAAGAAGCTATATTCCAAAGAGAAATTTTACTTTTCACTTTTTGGACATTTTTGCCCCGCTTATGTTACAATGGAAAAGATGCCTCCCTCCTCTCTACGGCTAATCCTGCCACACCCCTCCCCTTTGGTGCAACCCCCCATATCCATTATCTCCTTTTCCTTCTGTCCTTCATCATTGGTTTCTTCTGTCAGCACTTGAACATCTCAAAGGTTTTTCTATCTTACATAAACAAGGACAATTAACCTTACTTGGCCTATATACACCACCAACTGGTTTCTTCATTCATTTTCTCTTTCCTGCCAAATCTCTTGAAGAAGGTCTCTATACTGACCGTTTCCATCTCTCTCTCACTCTTCAGTCCAATGCATTCTAACTAAAATCAAGAAATCCACCACTATCATGCCATTAAACGCCATGGTCACTTTTTGTCCTTCCTAGTAGCCTCAGATAATGTTGAGTACTCTCTCAGTAAACACTTATTCCTTGGCCACCTTTACTCATCTGCTGTTGGAACATCACACCAGTCTGACTGTTCTCCCACGTCTTTAGTACTTTCAGTCTTCTTTAATGGCCTTTACATCACTGCCTAATCTATAAAGATCGGAAAACTCCACAGCTCTGCCCTCTGTCCTCCTCTAGAAATACCTACATATTATCATTCAATCCCTTGTCTTTCCCCTACCCTCTTCTTCCTCCCACATCCCTGTCCCCTTAAGGGAAATTTAAAAAATTACATTTTAACAGAGAAAATGATCACTTGAACAGTCTATATTTTTAAAAGCAAATTGAAGAAAATAAAGGGCAAGCATCTGGATATTTATTATATTCAGATAAATGACAAATGCAGTAGCAACAGTTTCGTGTTAGTGTCCTGATTAAATTCTCATTTTCTTTGTGGTCAAGTCCATTATCTCCAGCTGAAACTCTGCATAAAAGCATTGGTTTCAGAACATGGTTTCCCTAATATATTCAAGGGTAGAGTCTAGTTCAGAGAAACACTAATAATTTTGGCTAAATAGCTAATAATACTTATTTTTAAATATCAAAAATAAAATTAATACAAAAACATGGTTAGAAATGCAAATAATGTTAAAAGAAATCAATTAAAAAGTAAAACGGTCTTTTCTGAACTCTACTTCTCCTCTGTAAAATATATCATGATTTAAAATGTGTTGTTCATTCTTCCAGAATAAAGAAGAAAAAATGGAAAGATGAAAAGAAAGAAGGAAAGAAAAAAGATATATATTACAATGGGGTTATTCTATGTAATGCTTAGCATTTGACTAAATTTGCTCTATGGTATATCTTGGGATCCTTTCTCTATTTAGATCACTTTAAAGTTTTTAATTTGGGAATTTTCAAATACACAAAGAAGAATAAAGTTTTGTACAATAAGCACCCATATGTCCCCACCTTGATGAACATTGTTAACATTTTGGATAATTTGCTACTCTGTCTTTCATTTGCCTATTTTTCTGGCTGAATCATTTCAAAGTAAACTGCAGATATCATAAACTTCGTTCCTGATTACTTACTGGGTAAAAACATTATCCTGCACAACCATTTTTGAGGTAAACAAAATTAGCACTAATTCTCAAATATAATATCCTGTAACTACTACTATAGTGTCCCCAATTATTTTGAAATATAATTAATAGATTTTTTGAGGAAACTTGTATTGAATTAAGAATTACACCTTGAATTTGGATGTAAAGTCTTTAAAATTTCTTATAATCTAGAACAATGCTACCCTCCACACACAAAAAAACACAATTGCTCCCCCTTATTCACAGGATATATGTTCCAAGACTCCCGGAGAATGTCCAAAACCAGAAACAGTACCAAACTCTAGTTACTATGTTTTTTCTTATAGTACCTGCATACCTATGAAAAAGTTTAATTTATAAATTAAGCACAGGAGATTAACAATAATACCTAATACTAAAATAGAACAATTACAACAATTAACTGTAATAAAACTTATGTGACTATGGTCTTTCTCTCAGAATATCTCATTGTACTATAGTTACCCTTTTTCTTGTGATGATGTGACAAGATATAATGCCCATGTGAGGAGATAAAATGACAGGAATGATGTAGGCACTGTGACCCAATGTTAGGCTATTATTGATTTTCAGATGATACATCAGAGGGAGTTCAAAACTAAGGAATTTCTTTTTCCCTCTTCACAATTTCATGAGTAGATTTGTTCTTACTATAGTATATTTTAGGCATGTAGGGATGACTTTTTTCTTTCCTACTAAGTCAAGAATTTGCTTTCACCTTTTTACTTAAAGGAAGCAATTTATGGCTTCTCTTTGGCATATCCAAATTGCTAGCATCACTACTCTTGTGTTTTGGGCCTTAGTAAATAAAACAAATGTAACTGAACACAAGCTTGCGATGTCTTAGTAGTTGATCTGATTACCAAGATGGCTATGCCAAAGAACTAAGAGGCAGGGAGTGTGGTCCCTTGGACAAAGGGACCATTCACGTCCGGTGGGAAAAAGTGGGACTCGGGAGATTTCATCATGATACGTAGAATGGCATGCCATTTAAAACTTATAAATTGTTTATTTCTAGAATTTTCCATTTACTATTTTGGGAGCATGGTTGATTATGGGTAACTGAAACCACAGAACATGAAATCACTGTTAAGGAAAAACTACTGTACCTTAACTTCATGAAGAGATGAAATTAGTTGTTTTCTCAGAGTATCATTTCACTTGTTCCTCTACTCACTCATCTTCTTTATAACTAACCAATAAGTTTACATTTCATGGAACGCTAGAAGCGAATTTTATGATCTAATCTGATTTAATCCTTACAACAACCTTCAGACAATAATAATACAAATACATTTATTTTACTAAGAAAATGAAGTTAGAGAGGTTAACTCAATTCTCTAAAGTCACATATTTTCTGGGTTTTATTTCCTGTTCTTCATATGTGTCTCATGTAGTTTTGTCTAGTACTGTAACATTTAGAGTTGGAAAATACTTAATTTTTCATAGAAGAGGACTTGAGTGATTAGCTGTGTGATATGCCTAGTCATGTAATTACTTAGGATATAACTTTCAAATGTACAAAGCACTTAATCAGTTTGTGCCACTGGGTAAGGTCAGCTGGCTTCTCACAGGAGACATTACTTTTGTAAATCTGCCAAGCTACAAAGAAGTGTTTACAAAGTGTGATATACAAGGTAATTTTAGGCCCATGACACCATATTTTTATTTCTGTAGTTATTCATTTTAGTGTGTCTTACAGAAATAATATAATTAGCATACCAACCCCCACAAATTATTCTTTAGCTCAATTAAAAACAAAGGTGAGTTAGTTTAAAGTCAATGTAAAGAAATATGTTGATAAAATAATTAGACAGTTTAAGTTAGGGCAGAAAGAGAGAAAGAGAGAGAGAAAAAAAGAAAAAGAAAAAGAAAGAAAGAAAGAAGAAGGGAAGGGGAGGGAAGGAAGGAAGAAAGAAAGGAAGGAAGGAAGAAAGAAAAAAAAAAGAAAAATCATAAAATAATTCCATAGAGGAACTCTTGCTTTCAAGGTGAGCTCATATTATCCTAATTTATGTATAAAACCAGAGTGTTCATTTATTCATTCATGATGAGAAATAAAAGAGTGTGTGCACTGCAACTCTCATCTATGTGATTGATGTGACAAGTAAATTACCTGCTGTATGCAGACCCCAAAATTGAAACAAGGAAAGTTATTTAAATGATTCTTAGGTTTAATAACTTCAAGTCAAATATGCTGAGTGGATCCATCTTCAAAACACTCCTGGGCTTGCCAATTGGATTTTCACACCGAAGCTCCACTGCCCACAACTTCCTATCTCTTAGATGTTACAAGATGAACAGTTCTCGCTTCTTGATGATTAAATATGCTCATATTCAATATGGTCACTAGGGAGTCATATCCAGGAGGACTGTTTGCCTTTTTAGGGAATTATAACAGATCTCTGCTTCAATCCATCATCTCTTGGCTATATAATGTAAGTCAGAGGGGTTAACTTCTTTAATGTTTAATTCATAGGAGTCTCCAAACACTAACAACTGTTACTACTGATGTTAGTTAGCAGACTATTGGGTTCTTGTCTCCTTGCCATGTGCATTTTCTTCTGTACCACTTAGTACTATCCAAGTAATTCTCTCAGAACTAAAAAACCTCCCACACTAAGAGATCTGAAACCTATGAAATCCCTGATATGACAGATTACTCTCTTACTTCTTTGCACATATTTATAATAAGCAAAATATATAATAAGTAAAATACAGGCCTTTACTGCTTACAGTTAATACAATAAAAGTGAAAGCATGGTAACTTGGTACCCAAGTCCCACAGAGTTTAAATAATCTGTCCCCAAGTATCTTCCCTCCCTCCACTTTTTTGTTGCATTTACTTAGTTCAGTGATACTGGAGATATAAGAGGATTTTGAAGGAATTCTTACAAATAATTGAGTGGATCTAAAAGTGAGGATTTTTAAATCCGCTAGCCACTTTGTCTTTTATTTATACCATTTTGGATAAATCCTACTGGTAACTGTGGATCTGGATGAAACCTGAAGGCCAGGTATGTCCGTCTTCAAAGATGGCTATTTTGAAAGGTAGGCTTTACGTCCACCTGTGTTTAGGATAAGGGTTAAAAATACAGTCTGAGTTTTGGGTTGAATGGTACAGCAAGTCAAATTTCCAAATAAAGGAAAGATTGTAAAAACAGCTCTCTCAAATCTGTCCCTCATAGACTTACCTAGAGTTAATGTGGAATCAATATGCATATTGATGTACAATGGGCTACTTCCCCTAATAGAAGTTAGTTTGTGATCTCAAATTCATAAGAGAAAACTTTGTTATAAAAAAGAATTTAGGGTTAAAAATATAATACATACTGATAAGAGAATGAAAAGACAAGCTAAAGACTGGGAGAAATTATTTGGAAATCACATATATGATCAAGAATTGCTCAACAGAATATGTGAAAAAACTACCAAATCTCCATAATAAGAAAACAACCATCCCACTTTTTAAAAGTGGGCAAATAAATTTACCTTGGCTGGTGTGACTTAGAGGACTGAGTGCTGGCCTGTGAACAAAAGGGTCGCTGATTGGATTCCCAGTCAGGGCACATGCCTGGGTTGTGAGTCAGGTTCCTGGTTAGGGATGTGCGAGAGGCAACCACACACTGATATGTCTCTCCTTGTCTTTCTCCCTCCCCTCCCTTCCCTCTGTCTAAACATAAGTCTTTAAAAATTAAACAGAAACTTTACAAGGTATAGATGCAGATGGAATAAAAGCATATGAAAAGTTTCTCAAAATTATCAGCTAATAGAGGAATACAAACTTAAATTCCAAGCTACCAACACACACCTGTTAGAAAGTCTCAAAATAAGAATTCTGACAATATCAAATGCTGATCTGGATGCCAGACAACTAGACATTTCATGCATTGCTAGTGGTGGGAATACAAAGTGGTACAGCCATATCAGAAAGTGGTTTGGTAGTTTATTTGCAAAGTGAAGCATGTACTTATCATATGAACCAGCCATTCTACGCCCAGGTATTTACCCATGAGAGATGAAGATACACACTCACACAAAACTTGTGCACAAATGTTTATAGTAGCTTCATTCATAATTGCCAAAAACTGGAAATAATTAAAATGTTGTTAACTGGTAAAGGGATAAACAAATAGTTGTACAGTCATACATGGCATACTACTTAAGGATAAAAGGGTAAATTGCTGATACGTGCAGCAATACAAATAAATATATAATGTATTATGCTAGAAGAAAGAAGTCAAACTCAAAAGGCTACACACTGTATGATTTCATGTATACAGTCATTTGAGAAATTCACAACCATAGGAACCTAAATCAAATAGTGGTGCTTTGTCTAGAAAGAATTATAGAAAGGGTGGAGGTGGAGATGAATGATAAAGCAACGTGAGGGAATTTGGGGGGAAGATGGAAATATATTCTATATCTTGACTGTAGTGATGACTACATAACTATATAGGTTTGTCAAAAGTTACAGAACTATGCCTTAAAAAAGGGTAAACAATATACATATAAATTATACATGAAAAACCTAACAAACAATGTACATACACACATCATGGATGGATATACTAGCATTTTTGAGGTCTGAGCCTTACTGATCCCAAATCACAACTAGACCAACAATGTCTACATCATTTTTTTTTGTCTAAGATTGGAATGTTTTCTGATCAATGAAGCAGCTGTAGTTTAATATTTTAAAAAGAACTAAGAAAATATTGCTAATTTTTAAGGCTCTTTTTCTGACCAAATGGCTGAAAACTGATGATGTCCCATTAATTAAATACTTATTGAGGACCTACTACATGCCAACCTCTGTTTAAATGATAGTTGGCAAAACTATCATTTAAACACAGCTGGCAAAAATCTCTGTTCCTGTGGGCAAAGATTTTAGAGAATACGAAAATAAACAATGACCTAGATAATATATATGCGGTCTATCCTGAAAATGTTGTCCGAGCAAACTATTTAATTATATTCACATTGGCTCGATACTTTGGGGACAGGCCTTGTACCTTCCACCACACAGTGTTAAGTTCAATGGAGGAAACAGAAAAGCCAGGGCAGAGGGACAGGGAGAGCCAGTGGTGTGGGGGTGGGTGGCTGCTTCAGAGCTTTATCACTAAGTCATCAAAAGCATGTGTGCCCTGTGCTGGGCACTGGAGATAAAATGACAGGAGGTTCTTGCGCTCCTGGAGAGCACCCCTTTAGTGGAGGGGAGATGTTAATTAAATAACTGTATAAATATGATACACATGTAATAATTGCTTTTTGTTTTGAAGAAAATTACATGAGGGAAGGGTACTGTGATCAATAGAAGACCTCAGAGTCTCTACAGTGATTACAAATACATTTAATTGAATAATTACCAAATATATTATTTGATAGTGTGATGTTTGTTTATTAACATCTCACAGAATGCTGTAAGAGACACATGAAAAACACGCTATATTTTTTCATTTACTCTGATTTTCTTCACTAAATGGATATCATAGAAAGATAAAGGGTAAGCCGAAACCACTAAGGAGGAAATAATACAGTTTTGCCAAATATTTCTTTTTTTAAATAAAGTGAATCAGGAAAAAAAGAACTGTGCTTTCTCCAGATCCATTTCTGATGAAAGCTGCCTGTTTAGCAACATTTTTCAGCTTCAAAATATAATATCCAGACATCAAACTTCCTGACATAGAACCATAAATAAATCTTAATGTTTACTGCATAGGTTTCTTGTTGTGGTATATTGCAGGATGGAACAAATTACTTAATATATTGCTATTGTTGAATGCAAAGACTCTTATTGTGGGAGAAATGTACAAATATTTTATGGAGGAAAACAGAAGATCCATGTGTGGTTGCATCTTTTTTAATTTAAAATAAAAACTTTTTGATATGGTGAGGGCTGCTGTCATTTTAAAAAATAAGAAAACAATGTTATTTACTAAGATATTTTTTATTCTTCTCTTGACCAACTTTGTTTCTTTTCAAATAACTTTCTCTTTTTCTTTCTCCTAACTCTATTGCTGTAGTTTCAGTTGAGCTGAAAATTGTTCCTTTCAAAGTGAAATTGTTTTGGAGTTTTCTGCAACCATTGCCATGGCTTAGATTTTAAAATTCCTGATGTGAAAAAAAAAGGTATAAAGGAACCTACATGTTGATTTTTCTGTCATCGAGTGCTTTCCAATTTATATGACCTGGCTTCAAGCAGAAAGCAAACATTACAAATATCTCTATACTCATTGATTTTTACAACCTCACTTTAATTTGTCACACCCAAAGATAATTTTGAAGTCAATAGGCAGTCTTTACATAAGAAGGAGAAATTAAATGGGAGAAGGAAACAAAGCCAGTTTCTAAAGATGAAAAAGAAGAAAATTAATCACAAGCAAAATGCAGAGAAACCATAGTTTGGAATGAACCATGCCTGTGCAGTTAATTGTGACACTAACCTAAAGCTCTCCTTTGACAAGAAGTAGTCAAGTGTGGGTGAATTTTCCCTTCTGAAAGTGAAAATACAAATCAGCACGGATGTTAGCTTGGTATAATATTTAATATCCAATTGCTTCCTCTGATATTTAGCCTTTTTACATTTTTATTTTACTAATCAAATAATCACATTATATGGGCACAGATAATTTGCTTTGTACTGTTCCATTAAATGATGGTGTACGGTTGAAAGCAAATGGTTTTTTCTTTTTTTTTTTTTTTGCCTATTATATTTGTTTAAAAGCACTTCAAGTAAAGGAATAACAAACCGGCTATAAAAGGATTATGCTGGTGCAGGTCATCCTGACTGTGGCCCAGTTGGCCCTACCTCAAAGGTTAGTCATCCATTTTTATTTCTATGGCATTTTGTGGCCTTTGGAGTTGCAGACTGGTCTATACTTCTTAAAAAAAAAGAAAGAAAAAGAAAAGAAAAGGTACATGAGTTGGATTTTAAATGGTTTAAAAGAAAATGATGGAAGGGTTCATACATTTCTATTTTACTTACACTTCTGTCTGCAGAACTCCAATTTTTTCCCTGAGGTTCAAGGCACGTCCATGACAAGCTATTTGTAGGATAAAATAAAATCTATACTTCTCATGATGCATGTCTGAGATTTATTCTCCAATTAAGCTGGGCCCTCTGTTCCTTATGGAATGAAATTTAGCCCAAGGGGATGGTAAATACTTTAAACTGATAGAAAATCAGTAGCTAGTTGATCAGCTGGGATTGGCTAATCTTTAGACGGCTATGCAGTAATTTTTTAATGAAACAGGTAATTATAGGTTATTTCCTAGTAATAAATACTAGATGTTCATCATTCCTCATGAACATTCTTCATTTGGTTTAATGCAAATAACAAACTAATGTAAATAGGGCTTTTCAAGAACGAATAAACTAAAAAAAAAAGAAAAAGAAAAATACCTCCAAATCCTTAACTAAACAATTATTCCAAATCTCTTTTCCAAATGGCAAACTAAAGAGCTAATCCCATGTATATAAAGCCATGCTTGAAAAGAAGTTGAAAGGCAGTACAATAAATATGTGGAGGTGGTAAATGTAAATTAAAATCTTAGGGGTAGACAAACCTGGAATCAAATTCCAGCTCTTATTTAATAGCTCTTTGACCTTGGGGCAGGTACTTATACTCATTTTCTCACAAATACAATGAAGAGCATATCTATGTCCTAAGGTTTTTTGTATAATAAAATAACATGTGTCAGGTCCTAGCACTTTGCCTTGCTGTTGATGCCACCATTTGTCAGGCAGGAGCATCTCAGCATCTTGTTCATGATACCAACTGTCAGGTCCCATGGGCTAGGGTGCCAGGCCAGCAATTTCTGATAGCAGCAGGCCTGTAGTCTGGTGACAAACAAGGACTTAACGCAGAGCCTTCAGGAGGGCTTGCATGCTTAATTACAGCAGTAAGCTAACGACCACACAACTGGGCAGCTTAGACTGTCAGTGTCTCACGCACAGTTGGCCCACCCTTATCACAGCTGCACTTAGCTTAATGACCACAGAGAGTCCAGGTGTCTCTACACCTGCTCTCCTGCTTCCACGGGGCCAGACACTGAGGGTGTTGGTGTTCAACTTATAGTTTGTCTGCCCTCCCACAACAGGAGTGCATGCTCATGCTTAGCTTACACTAAGGGCAACCTTACATACACTGGAACAAAGGAGGCTCTGTACACATTAGAACAAAGAGGCTGTATACCCCAAGGTGACCTCTGTCTGCTCAGAGTTGCTAAATTGCTTACCCTTGGGGCTTGGTGTTCCCAGGCTCTGGGAACAAGATTAGCTTCAGGGCTGTCTCCTGCAATGACCCAGAAGGAAAGTCCAGCCACACAAAGAAATTCCTCGGGCCTGACAACATGTAAAACTGTTCAGCATAAGCCCTGGCTGGTGGCACAGTGGATAAGGTGCCAACCTGAGAACCCAAAGGTCGCTGGTTCCATCTCCCAGGCAGGGCACATAATCAGGTTGCAAGCCAGGTCTCCAGCCAGCTCTGTAGCTGGAGGCAGGTGAAAGGCAACCATACATTGAAAAAAAAAAATTTGTTCAGCATAGTTCTGGAACACAGGAAATTATTTTGGTTTTCCCTTTAATTGTAATTGCTATGTGTGTTTAGTTCTGTACTGTGCTGTACTAAGGTTAGTGGGAAAGCTTCGTGGAGGTATGTTTAAGAAAGTTGAAGGTCCAGTTCTTGCTTTTGAAGAATTCCAACATAAATGAGAGTGAGAAGGTACTAATCATGGTCAGAGGTCAAAGATTAGAATTTTACTACTAAGTCTTTCTGGAAGACCGAGGAGAAAGAATATAGTGGTGATGAGTATACATCTGCCTGCAGCCTACCTGTCAGCAATCTAATTTAAACTGGGCCCCTCCTGATACTATCTCTCATAATGTCCTTTGTGTGCCTTTGAACAGGTTAGTACAATGAGTAGTGAGGCATGTATCTATTTCATGGCTCTTCTACTTACCGGACAGTAAGATCCATGAAAATAGCCTATTTTGTTGCCGGTATATAAATATACCTATCCCTAACATTGGGTCTGGCCATTGTAGTCACTCGATAAATATTAGCTGATCAACTGCCTGGCTGGATGAATAAATGATGCTTTAAAGTGTTTATTACTGTTTACTACCTAAAAGTCTGGCAACTGAAACTAGCAGTGGGGCAAAACTCAACCTTTTAGGACTTAAACCATTCATCCATCCTATACACGACTCAAGTTTGGGCTAGTGACATTTATCTGCAGCATACAACAGCATGCCACAAATCCGTTTGGCAGAAGTATGTCACCACACAGCCACTGCTTTGCACTGCACTTCTGTTACAACCAGTAAAGACCATCATTGCTGAGACCTAGGGAAGAAGATGCGTAAGGCAGAACATGATAGAAAATTACCGGAGACCAAATGGCTAGTTTACCGGAAGGCATATATATTTACCTGGCCTTGTGAATATAGTTTTTGAGGCTTCATTTGCAAAGTTAGTCATTTAACAAATATTTACCGGGCACCACACATTGGTAGACTTGAGCCGTTAACATGCGTTGGGGAGAGAGCAAAATACAAATAATTCACTAACACTGTGTTGTAATATAACAAGAAACAATGTTATTTCTGCATATTGGGACCTCCACACATAAATACGCAAGGTAGAACTGTCACACTATCTGGGAGATTCCACTTCATACCCCAAACTATTTTTGTAATATGATTCCAGGAGGAAAAAGGCTGAATGCAATTTATATCACCAGCTCGGCCCCTAAAATGGTCTCAAGCACAGATGTGCCCTTCCAAAACACAACCATGCTGATCAGGCACTTCACTGGACGTTGGGTGATTGAGGTAGATTTGGTCTGTGCGCTCATGTATCTCAGTCTGAGGGTAGGGCCAGTTATTAGGCAAACGATTATAACAGCAAATTGTGGTAAGTGCTAAAGAGTAAAGTAAAAATGCTAAGAGGACGTTCAATAGGGAGGGAGCAGAAGAAACCATAGATATTTCTGAGCTGGGAGTGGTACTCCTAAGAACCATCAAAATCCAGGTGTGTTTTAAAGCCTAGGAGAGGGGAGGTGCATACTAAGTATATGTAGAACAAAATAGCACTGAGACATAAAATTCTCACAAGTACCCAAAGGAAGATGTTGCTAGCTGAACTGTAGTATTCCAAAATACCATCTTGTTGTAAAACTCTGGAAACCTACAACACTTGGGGAAGAAGAAAAATATCAGCCTGCTTGCCTTTAAGCTGAGATGTAATTAATCCCAGCCACATTTCTATGGGATATGCTTTGCAAATGTCCAACAATCTTCAGAATTTATAATGAGCCAGGTTTAAAGCCAACAGCACGTCATATGCTTTATCTGATAACGGTCATGCTACTTTGGCATTATATTTTCAGATTTTTTAGGTGCTCTCCACATTGAGTTATTTTACCATTTAGATCAGGAGTGTCAAACTCATTTTCATGGGGGGCTACAGCTACATCAGCCTTGAGGTTGCCTTCAAAGGGCTGAATGTAATTTTAGGACTACATAAATGTAACTACTCCTTAACAGTTAAGCAGGCCAGGTAGAAACAAGGAGCCAGGCCAAAGGTGGTGGGCCGGATAAAACAAGGTAGAGGGCAGGATTCGGCTCACAGGCCTTGTGTTTGCCACCTGTGATTTAGATGAAGATTCTAAGATTTAGAGGAGTTAAGTAATATATTCCTCAGGTTACATATATCCAAAAAAAGGGTAGAGCTGGGATAGGAATCAAACTCCTGGTGATATCACAACCCCAAAACTTCAGTAATTGCAATAAATCATTAATCGTCTCAAAACAGAGATTTTTTCTGGCATTTTCTTACTGGAGCATGTGTGTCTGCGTGTGTGTGCATGCATGTACCCATGGATGCAGGTAAGGTGAATTAAAGTTTTCAAAGTGTCATTAAATGTTATGAAATTGAGGTTTTAATAAAAAGCATTATAAAGGAATGATTGTTTTAAAGTTGCACTGTTGAAAATCCAAGAAAAATCTTTTCAGATAAAAAGAGAGGAACACACAAGGTGGAAGCATTCATCTTTTTCCCCCAATATTTTTCCTCCTCCTATTTTTGTACGAAGAATGTTACGGTCACAGCTGAGGCGGCCCATCTCATGACCATGAGGCTTTAAATTTCAAGTGGAATAGCCAACATGCTAAGGGTGGGGGATTAAAGAATCCCTGGTGTTATGGATTAAATGCTTTTGTCCCCACAAGATATATATGAAATTAAAATCCCTCAGTGTAATGGAATTAGGAGGTGATTTGGTTATGAGGGTAAAATCTTCATGAATGAAGTTATTGCCCTTATTAAAGAACCTCAGGGAGCAATCGTGCCCTTTCTGCTATGTCAGGACACAGCGAGGAGTCATCTATGATGCAGGGTGCCAGCTCCCACCAAACAGGGCCTCAATCTTGTCAACACTTTCCAGTTTCCAGCACTGAGAAATAAATTTCTGTTGTTTATAAGCCGCTCAGCCTATAAAGTTCAAACTTATTTTAATAATGTATACACACATACATAAGCAAACACTTAATAGTTTTCTTAGGGCAAGAATTATTGGGTCAAAGTATGCAATTAAAATTTTTTTATACAGCTTGCAAAATTGCCCTCTAGAAATGTCATCTATCAACACACATTAAAGAGTCCCTGTTTCTTGATTTACTATAAGATATGGTTCAACTAGGACTACTAGAATTCATTGGATACTAAACCTATGAAAGAATTACTTTTTATTTAAAAAAACCCATACATTATAGTGCTCGCTTCGGCAGCACATATACTAAAATTGGAATGATACAGAGAAGATTAGCATGGCCCCTGCGCAAGGATGGTACCCAAATTCGTAAAGGGTTCCATATTAAAAAAAAACAACAAAAAAACATACATTTTAACTTTCAAAAATCCAAATGCAGACCAGTAGTTTTTCTCTTTTTTAAAAAAAATTATTTATTATTTTTAGAGAGGGGGGAAGGGAGGGAGGCAGAGGGGGAGAGAAACATGAATATATGGTTGCCTTTCATCTGCCTCCAGCTATGGACCTGCCTGGAGACCTGGCTTGCAACCTGGTTATGTGCCCTGGCTGGGAATTGAACCAGTGACCTTTGGGTTCACAGGCTGGCGCCTTATCCACTGAGCTACCAGCCAGATCTTTATTTATTTTTTAATCAAAATAATTTTCTTTGAAAGACTACCGAAGGTGTTCAGAAACAGTTGTTTACTAATGCTGTAAATAATTGTCATGTTCTGGACAATTTAACAGTTTTAGCGTTGAGACGACGTCTTTCCTTGCTTAGGAAAGAAAGCCCTTCATTATTATGGAACGATGTCCCAGCCTTACGGTCTGTCTCTACAGCAGCCTTCTTTGGGAATCATAGTTGGTAGTTATAATTACAGAAACTGATTAGTTGTAAAACAGCAGACGGATTTAGCACAGTACTCATCACTCTGGATGATTGTGATGTTCTTTCACAACAAATGAATGCTCTGTGACACTCTAAGATACCAAGTTATACAACTGGGGAGTCATTTTAGTTTTGTACAGTATTAGTGACCTTAGTTTGCTGTCCTATTTTTGTAAATCAAATGAAATCATAATAGAAAATTCTGACAGTAGGTATTTTGTACCTGTGTATGTCCCAAATAAAAATAAAATAAGCCCTGGCCAGTGTGGCTCAGCTGGTTGGCACATCCTCCTATAAACCAAAAGGCTACTGTTCTATCCTTTTTCTAGGCATGTGTGAGAGGCAACTCATTGATGTTTCTCTCATTAATATTTCTTGCTCTCTTTGTTCATCCCTTTCTAAAATTAATAAGCATGTCCTCAGGTGAAGATAAAAAAGTATTAATACAAATGATAAAGCTTTAAAAAAAAAAGTTTCTGGGAGGCAGAGGCAAGGAAGGGGAGCAGCTTAGACAAGAACCTTGCATAAAGGAACCATGGACATGGACAACAGGTGGGATTGACTTTGGGGGGAATGGGTGGGTGGGAAGGGGGACAGAGGGGAGCAAAAAGGGGATGGATGTAATACAACAACAATAAAATTAAAAAGAAAAAAAAAGTTTCTGTTTCCCCACACTTAACTCCTCAGGAAATTTAATCATTACAAGTGTGAAAAATTAAATATTCAATCCCTTTAATTTTTTGTTCTTTGATGACCATTAGTGTTTACCATTTTTTGTTAGTGACTAGTATTTCTTTATTTGGTCAACACCCTTTCTGTCTGCTACTCTAAGTGGATATCTATCTTTATTCTATTGATTAATAACTCTTAAGTGTTGAATGCCTTACATCAGTGTGGGGAGGAGCACAATTTCAATACCCAGCCAACTGGGGTTCAAATTCTGGCTCTACTATTCCCAAATTATCTAACTGAAAACTTTGTATATTTCAGTTTAATTGCTTAAAAAATGAAAATAATAAGGCACCTTCTGCATGGAGCTCTTAGGAAGAATAAGTTAGTTAGTACATTTAAAGTATTTAGAATAGATCCTGACACATGATAAGTACTATGTAAGGACTAGGTGTTATTATTATTGTTCTTATCAAAGCCATTAGTGTTCTGTTCTAAATCTAATTAATGTTTATAACTTGTTTTTATCAACTCTTTAAATGGTATGATATGTGACACTCAAATATTTATATTTTCATGTGGGTAAATTAACAATCTTTCCATCTATCATCTATGGCTTTGGTATGATGTTTAGGAAGTTTATTTTTAGACCAATATTCACATAAAGTCCTACATATTTTTTGTATTTATATGTCTTATTTTTTGCATTCAAAGACATCTAGAACTTACTTAGGAGTAACCTATAAGTATAATTATGTCTAAAACTATCAATCATCTATTATTAGCCAATTGTGTCAGTTTAATTTATAAAATATTTTATCCTTTTCTAATCTATTTAAAATATGTTTATCACATTGCCAATTTGCATTTGACCTCTCAGCTTTTGAACATTGCAATATGTCCTACTGAACTATATGAATTCCTTGAACAGCTATCAGTTCTATGCTGTTTTAATGAAAAGAACTCTAGAATATATTTTAATAAGGTCACATGTATTATTTTTAATCAGTTTAATAACCCACAACCTTCAGACCAGCTCATATTATTTTTAGCATTTTAAAATATATTCCTATTTATTTTATTGCATACATTTTAGATTCATATGTTTTTAAAAACTACTCTTTTCCACAATCCTGTGAAATGCCCATGGAGATTTCTTTACATATTCAAATGGATTCAGGGAAAATTGATAACTTTAGTAGAATTTTTGTATGTCTAGTATTTATTTCATAAGAAAGAGCTTTTATTCTCATTCTCCTTGATACTGATATTATGAATGATATATATATATATATCATTATATATCTAGATAGTGCCTCTATGGAGGCACTGAATTTTGGTGTAATCAAGTATAGTCAACTTACTAAAATATTTTGTAAAGCATTTATGTACTGATTTACTTAGGTTTTCCTCAGTGGGCATTTGTATTATTTATATATATATATAAAATTTTTGATAATTTTGCCTCTTTTCTAATACATATATGTGTGTGTGTGTATATATATACATATGTATATATATGTATATATATACACACACACATAATTTATCTATTGTTATTGTTTTATATAGTTTGCTAGAACTTTCTGAAAAATACTGAATGATAATAATGTTAATGAGAACTTGGTCTTATCCTTGCCTTTAATGAACATAACTTTAATATTTCCCTCTTTCTTAGAGATTATCATTGCAAGAAAAAAATACCTTTATTCCTCTCTACTAAGAAATTTACTGAAGTGAATATTGATGATTTTATAATATATAAAATCTTTTTTATGTAGCAAATATCCTAAAAGTATAAATATTGCAATTGTTATTGTGACTCCCAAAAGATAAAATGCTGAAAGAAATCAGTTAATTGCCAAGTACCAGTCCTATCAAATTTGGACTTCTCTTCCAAAATATCTATATAGACATCCTCAGAGGGAAAGTGCTGAAGAATATGTTTAAAACAGTATTTTCCCCACAGAAGTATTATAAATCCATTATCTCAAAAATTAGAAATATAAATAAGACAAGAAAATAGAACATATGCTTATAAATATTTGGCATTTGTTTCTCATATATTTTCTTTCCTCTTTCTAATATAAATTCTCACATAAGCCACCGTTAAAGCCTGGCACTGTTATCAATGCTAACAAGCTATTCTTTAAAGCAAAGAGGATTTTTAAAAGTTTCTAATTTTAAAACTCACACATAAATATTTCTGAATATCTGAAAATAGCAAAAGTTTAATTCTTTTGAAAAGCAAATGAAAAAGATAGAGGCATTTCAAATATTAGCCTTCAAGGCAAAAATAAGCTTGGTTCACTTTCCCCATTGCAAGCAAGTACAAAGCACAGTGGATTCAATGTTTTAACATAAATTACAACACGGAGGATTATCAGAGAGCTGGTTGGTTTGCCCTCTGGAATTCTATGCTGGTTCAGATTGTGCAAAAGCATAATCGTCAAGCTGTAGTAGAAATCATATTTCACAACTTCAAAAAAACCCCAAACAAACAAACAAAAAAAACCCATAACCCAAAAGTCCCCAATGATGTCTATTGAAACCACCTGACTCCTTGCTTGAGGCAAATTTTTAAAAGGAATTTATCGGGGAGACACTGGTTCAAAAATCCATACAGGTTTTAAGTGTACCACTTAATAAAACATCCTCTGTACCTCACACATATCAGAATGGCTGTCATCAATAAATCAACAAAGAAATGCTGGTGAGGATGTGGAGAAAAGGGAACCCTGTACACTTTTGGTGGGAATGCAGACTGGTGCAGCCACTGTGGAAAACAGTACGGAGTTTCCTTAAAAAATTAAAAATGGAATTGCCTTCTGAACCAGCGACTTCACATCTGGAAATACATCCTAAGAAACATGAAGCACTAATTTGAAAGAAGATATGCATCCCTATGTTCACTGTAATATTATTTACAATAGCCAAGGTTTGGAAACAGGCCAAGTGCCAATGAGCAGATGAGTGGATAAAACACCTATGGTACATTTACAGAAAGAACTACTACTCAGGCAAATATTTTAAAAGATTAATTAATGTCTCACCCTGGACGGGTAGCTCAGTTGGTGAGAGTGGCATCCCAATACACCAAGGTTGTAGGTTAAATCCCCAGTCAGAGCATGTACAAGAATCAACCAATGAATACATAAAGATGTGGACAACAAACCGGTATTTCTCTTTTCCTTTCTCTCTCTCTCAAAAAATTAGTAAGTAAAAAGTTGAGAAAGATGAATACCTCATCCATTACAAACATACCACAAGGAAGAAAATACTGATTTTTAGGTCCACTTATCATAAATTAACTATCTAGTGGTAAAAGCCACAAACTAGATCATTCATAGAAAATGCTAATTTTCCTAAATGCCCTTTAACAAGGAAGGATTGATTTGCAAAACTCTTTAGAATGAAGTTAATTCTTTAGCTTATCCACAGGCTATCACCAAACCCCTAAAAAATTCCCACAGTTAATAATGAAGACATTTTTAATAGCCTCTTTCCAGTAATGTTAGAAAAGTAAAGCAGCTCATCAACAAGCCACTTGTTCTTTTTAAAATGTTTTCCCCAAATTAATCAGATAATTGTTTTAATTCAGAAAAGAAATATGATGGATTTTATGTGCCAGACGGTAAATGATTTTTGAGTCTCCATGTCTGAGATGTTTCTGCTTAAACTTGACAAGGGTAAAAAAATAACTTTCATAAGGCAATGTCATCCATAAGGTTAAAATAGATGTATTCCAGGAGCACTGGCCCCATTTTCCTATTGCAGCAACAGAATATGAGAGAATTAAGAGGTGGGTACTAGATACTCATTTTAACCACGGGTTTTAAACATTAAAGTTTAGGTTTTACTAGGAAAAGAAAAAACTGCCTTTCGGTCAATGCAGATCTGTGATACTGTTTTTAATTCATTTCCACAAAGCGTTAGCCTATGTGGCCTAGATGAAATTTTGTGACCTCAGGGCACTCCTCCACCTTAAAATTTGCTTGGTGCGCTGAAATGCTCACAGATGTCCATCCCTCTTGCTGAGCACTGCAGGCCACACCATTTTTTAACTGCAACTCCCTGGCAATGTCTATACCATAAATAATGCTTTTATATACATACTTCAGAAAGCAGCTACCTTGCCAGGGCCTTAATGCAAACTTGACTATGTAACTTTCAACACATTCATAAGTGAAACTCTAACATGAAAGCTGGATTTGGCCAGAAGGAAAATTTTGAGAAAATGAAAGAAATAATGAAGGGCTCCTGAAAGGACACTTTGCTCTATTTTAAAAGGTATAAAATGTTACAGCATAAAAGACCTAGTGTTGGAAAGCAAACATATTTACACCTGAAACCGATGCAAAATAAAATTGAAGGAAAGAAATACAAGTAAGTAAAAAAATAAAAACAAACCATGTTTTGAGAAACTGTATATATACCTGGAATTGTTCTATTGTCTAGGAAATATGATAGTGGAAGTATTACACAGCAAAGCCAATAAACAAAAATTAACCAGATGATTAAACGAAGTCTCAATAGCAGGCTTTTCTTATTGTCCAAATAAACCAGGAAGAGAATTTCCTAAAAACAACTCTGGCACTAAGGTGGGCTCTTGGACCCTGATATCTTAGTTTGGCATGTGACACAGAATTTGGTCCCTGGATTCTCTCTCCGACGCAGGTATGGTTTGCTCTTTGCTTTCACCATCAGCCACAGACTCCTGTCCCGTCCCCTAGATTTTGAGGTCTGAGGTGGTTCAAGATTAAACTTGTTAAAGAGGCGGACATTTTGGAATGATTACCACTAGCAGGTGTGGTTCTTATTCCCTCCTCGAAATGTTATTGGAGGGATTTTGGTGATCTATATTTAATGATAGCATGCCTTAGTGACAGATCCTCCTTGGATAGGGGGTGGGCTGGAATTTCTCAGTCTCCTAAAGGTATGGATTGGCATGTTTGGATGGTAACAGTGTAAGTTTTGGAGCTGGCAGTTGCACACAATTTTGATTGTGATACAGTAAAGCACCCCCTGGAAATGGAAATCCCAGAAAGGATGCAGAGACAGGCTTTCTATAAAGAACACGCATTTTCCAACGTGCATGGGAGAAGGCTCATTATAGCCCACCATAAAGACAAGCCCATTGATTGTAAGTACAGCTGAATTTTTCATTATTTATGTACTCCGCCTGCTTGTATCAAACCATCCAATACATCAACACTTACATGGTTATATCTTTCCATACCAACAAAATACATCCATTCAAACAGGATCAAATGTTAGTCTTTATCATATGCAACCTTTATCCCAAATCATGAGTTAACATGAACTAAAAGACAGCGCCATGTATCTCCCTACTTTTCTCTTATCCTCTTTAAGTATATATCCATCTTCCTCTCAGGAAAAAAAAATACATCTATTGACACTTCTTTTTTGCAAAATGTAGTGCTTTTTAAAATGAAGTAGTTCTTATCTATTTTTGATTTGTCATTTCTCTCCCTCTTTAACTCTACTATTTAGCTTGGCTTGTACTATTTCTGTTTCTCTCCGGCAAAAGAATTGGTCCCGTTCAGCCTCCAGCACCTTCATTCCACAGCTACTTCTCAATCATCTCTGTGCCCATTTTCCTTGCACTTCCACCATGCTAAACATTGTGTACGGCTGTTCCTCAAGAACCATTTGTTTCCTTTTCCATCAGAAGCAAAAAAGTAGTTGAGGGAATTGATTTGATTATAATTGGCCTTTGGGCATTTCCTATTCTTCACTAGTGATTAGTCCAAGAATAGTATATGACACAATGATGGATAATGAGATCTAAGAAGATACATTCTCCCTACCTCTTACTAGAGAACAGTTAAAACTAATTTTTTTGTCTCTTGACAGGAACCAGGTGGTATGCAGCAGCCACTGGAAGTCATTTAAATCCAAGGGAATGTAGCTTCAGAATGGTGACAACATTCTGGATGAGAAAGCAGAGAGACAACAAACGAGCAAAAAACCTCTAGAATCTGAGAAATCATGGAGCCACAGGATCCATCCAATTGTATGCTGTTTCTTTACTGCTTAAGTTAATTTGAGCTGGCTCTTCTGTTACTTGTAGTCCAAAGGACCCAAACTGGCACATTTTGATACACATTTACTAGTTGGAACAGTACAAACTGTCCTGTTGGTAAAGGTAGTCTCCAAAGAGAGTTATGGTCTGACTTTGTTATAGTTTCCCTTTAAATCTCAGTCATGAAAACAGAAGAAAATAAATCATTATTGGCGTTATGGTCTCTAAAAACAGCTTGGATTTCCAAAAATATTGATATGATCATGGCAACTGGTCAGCCTCCGGTTAGGTCAACAATAATAAACCATGCAGGAGCCTTGAGGTTATAAAGATAAGTCACGAATCCTGTTCTTAAGAAGCAATATTTAGCATGAGAATGGGCAACAGATAATAAGTACCCTCTCATAATATCTGTTTGATATTAGATGAACTAATCAAAGATCCTTAGGGGTTAATCCCATCACTGAGTTAATACAGGCCTTTGCCCCTGCCAGATGAAACACATCCGATTACAGGACAGAGTATTATGAGGGATGGACTCTGGGTTAACAGTATTGATATTAAGGGGCAGTTTTTTTTTAAGATTTTTATTTATTATTTTTAGAGAGAGAGGAAGGGAGAGAGGCAGAGAGGCATCAATGTATGCTTGTCTTTCACCTGCCTCCAGCTACAGATCTGGCTGGAGTCCTGGCTTGCAACCTGGTTATGATGCACCCTGACTGGGAATCCAACTAGCGACCTTCAGGTTTACAGGCCAACGTGTATCCACTGAGCCACCTGCCAGGGCAGGGGCAGTTCTTAATCTCAAAATTATGGTCATTTAAATCTACTTCTATCATAGATAAGAGGTATCATCAGAACAGTGGATATCCTTGGGGCTACAGGGCTAGTTCAATTCTTGTAGTCTGTGGTTAAGACCATTTCTTATCTACAAATGTGAGCGTTAAAATTCTTAAAGGCGGGGCTCTGGCTGGTGGCACAGTGGATAATGCGCCAGCCTGCGAGCCCAAAGGTTGTTGGTTCGATTCCCAGCCAGGGCACATAACCAGGTTGCAAGCCAGATCTCCAGCCAGGTCCATAGCTGGAGGCAGGTGAAAGGCAGCCATACATTGATGTCTCCCTTTCTCTCTGTCTAAAAATAATAAATAAGACCTTTAAAAAAATTCTTAAAGTCTTTAAATTTCAAAGTAGTCATACATTTTCAGACCATTTAATTAAAATGTGCCTTTATTTGACTAGTTATTTTTCCTATTTATGTATTTACATGTAGGTATAATTAATTATACACACATTAAAATACCAACTAAATAATACACAACTCTTATGGAGACAAGAACATGCTATCTCAAAATATGCCACTTTAGCATGTTGAATATTTTGAAATGAAGGTGATGGAGAAACTGAAAGCAGAAAGGGCTCTCTGACTTTTTTCTTTCTACATGAAAGCAGGACACAAATTTCCCATGAGAAAGATACACTCCCTGTTCTAGGCAGAGAGAATTCTTATCAGAGGAAATAACAAACACTGAAATGAATCTGTATAAACACACCTATGACAATTACCATTATTTTCCATGAATTTCCCCTACATATTTCCTCGTCACTTTTGCACAATTACTGCTAACTCCTTTTTCCTTTGTCTTGGCACATCTCCACATTTTACCATTCTTTCTTAAAATGATAAAGCAGATCTAAGGCCTACCTGCTCCTTTGAGTTTTTGTTTCTTATGTATGTCGGCCTCTATGCACATGAACAAATATTTACATCAAATACAACGTGTATGCTTTTCTCCTGTCAACCTGTCTTTGGTCAGTTTCATTCTGAAGTCTGGTTAGAGAGATTAAGAGGATAATGGAGCTGTGGCGACAGCCCCCACCCCCACCCCGACCCCAGGCCAAACCCTTCAGCTTACTAAAACCATGACCCTTTGTAAGACAAGCAGTTTCTCTGGGAAACTGGATGTTTCTGTATTTAAAATAAAAAAGAACTGGGAAATTCATGTAAATAAAAAATTCATTCTGGTCATTTCAGATCTAGATATCTGACTTGAAAATTTGTTTTTTTTATTGCATTTGATGTTTTCCATCATGTCAATAGTGTGAATATCAGAAATAAAAGTAAATAGGTACTTTAACAAATATTTTATCAGGACCTCTTATACTTTCCTCATCTTGAGTACTTCATCCCATATGAGCAGTTTAATAGTAAAACTCATAGTAAATTTAGAATCAGGGTTAGGTACAACTCCTCTTCGGAAGAAAATATAAAATCATTGGCCAATTGAGCACACAGATGCACACAAAAATAAAATTTGGACTTTTAAGATATTAAAAGCTTAAATTAAGCTATGTTATATGCCAAATATGCCAGAGAGACATACTTTATGACAAAAGGCGTAAAATGCCTTCCCTGGGGAACAATAACTTCCTGAGTCCCTATTTGCTATGCAACTTCTTCCCCTATTAGTTATTCATTTACATTTGTTTAACTTTGATGGATTAAAAGCCAGTGCTGTTAATTTCCCTTTCTTTTGTCTCAGGTACCAAGTAATCATAATATTAACAATTTATATATTTGCTACACTTTATTTAATTTACATGGGCAGTTAGACATATCAGTGTGTTGGAATGCCTTCTTTTAATAATTTTGTCTATGGGAACACTGTTGCATAAATCGTCTGCACCAGAGGTAGCCATGGGTGAAATGGCCTTTCTTATTAAATGTCACAAGATTTAATGTCACAGTATAATTGGGATGGAAGGATAATTGCACTAAGCTCAACATGTCTTTTTATGCTAACACATTATTAATCCACAGGAGTGGTAAAATATGTTTCATAAAGGCCCCATTCACATGGAAATTGTTGGCACTTGCTAAAAATTACACTGTTTCATTGCTCAGCCCTGAGAATTTCCAGTAGAATTCACACCAACTTTGATTTTCAAGTGAAATGATAATAAGAGTCTATAAAAAAAAATTCAACATTTGTTCTTCAAGTATACCTTTAAAGGTAAAAATGGCCTTTTTTAAAACAACACTAATGCCTTCTAGTATCACATGGTAATGTTATAGTTCATGTTTAACAAGTGATTTGAAAGTCTGCTTGAATCTGTTTTTAGCTTTTCCTCCCTCCCCCATTCTTCCTCCCTTCCTCCCTCGCCTAGGCCCACAGTTAAATTACATGTCCTAACTTCCCTTACAGTAAGGTAGGATCATATAACAGTTCTGACGAAAGAATGTGGGCAGAAGTCATGACCCATAAAAATCTGCTCCACAATTCTACTTGTTCCTTTTTTATTCTCTTGTATAGAACAGAAGACCCAGAAGAGGACTCCAAAGTCTGATGCTTGCTGAATACCCATACTGAATTCTTAGTGAGCAAAAAAGGGAAAATTACAGCATTAAATGTCTCAGGATGTAAGACACTGAAATGCAGTTAGAAATTCCTGACTTTCTCTTCTTTCTTCTTTACTTCTTTCCTTTTTAAAAAATGTTTCTACAGGCCCTGATTGGTGGCACAGTGGATAAGGAGCCAGCCTGCGAACCCAGAGATCACTGGTTCAATTCCCAGCCAGGGCACATAAGCAGGTTGCAGGCCAGGTCTCTAGCCACATCCGTGGCTGGAGGCAGGTGAAAGGCAACCACACACTGATGTCTCCCCCTCCCTCTCTGCCTCTCTCTCCCTTCCCCTCTCTCTAAAAATAATAAATAAAAATATTTAAAAAGTTTCTACAAAGAGTAGAATCTACTGACTAAAGAAAAAAGAAAAAATCATCTAATACTCTATGTTTTGTTATCATTGATTCAGTCAATATCATTGATTAAGCTGTTAACTCTGTAGGGCTTCGTATCTCCAGGCATTAACTCAAGGATACGTACTAAAGCATTTAATAAAATCATAACCCACAGGGTCTTTTGAAGGCAAACACCTTCATTTCTATACCTTCATATAGAATCTGACCCCTCAATGCTCAAAACTATGTAAGAACAGTCATTGTTTTTAAAGGAACTTATGGCAAGAGTTTGCACCCCTGCTCCAAAGTCTAATCCTGCATCTACAGTACTGTTCTTGGTGAAATTTACCTGTAAAGAGTCCATAATGGCATTTCAACACATTCACATATGTACTTCAACAGAGGAAAGTTCTTCCTATCCCTGGGAATACTTTGTTTTCCTCAGTTTTTTCTTCTCTAGGTTAAAATAAATCACACCAGTCTTTTATTTTTATTCTTACAAATGAATTTCAACAGTTCAGTTTTATATCTCTATTTCATAAGCCATATTCACATAATTGATCTATTTGGTAGACAAATAAGCTGAAAAGGAAAGAAAGTCATGTAACCAGCTGTTTATATAGAAAAAACTACTTTTAATTGAATTGTCCTTTTTGTCAACTATTTTTTATAACCTTAAAGAGCAGAATCTGAAACAGATAGATTACTTAAGAAAAATAGTAGTAAATGAGTTTAAGAGAACAAATTTTTTATGAGTTTAAAGAGTTAGATGTCTATACATATTTTACAGTACAATTCTTTTAGATGTGATTTAGTTGTAATAGTTTCTTTCAATTCAATTCAGGTAGATACATTCCCTGTAGGTTTCTATCAATTAAGTAATTTGATCAAGCCAGAACTAGATATGATTAAAAAACTTAGAGGTATTATTTGCCCTAATCTCATCTTTGTAATTGTCCAAATGGTAAGAACTCAACACAGTCGTTCATTTGGAACAACCAGGAGAAGCAAAGTGAGTTAGTATAGAAAATTGTACCATTAGACAGTTTAATCAACTTAGCCATATAGGATTTAAAAAATAAATCTTAATTATCTTAATAGCAATGGAAGGAGGACTCAACCTGTGACAGAGGGGTCCCAGAGGTCCCCAGCAGGCTGGTAGCTAGATAATAGCTGTACTTCTGGCCTAGGGTGGTTGGGGAAAGGTTGGTAAAAGGGCCCAAGATACAGTTTAGGATACTTTGCGTACCAATGACAAGGTGATAGCCTCAGCCTTTCCTGAACAGAAGCTATGCTGGCTATGGCTTAAGATACATTTCATAACAATGAATTTTGGTGCTCTGGGTCAGCATTAAAATAAGGGCAGCCATCAGGAAGGGGGCCATACTGTTTGAAAGGATATAGAAGGGCCCCACCATCATCCATGAGAAGGAGTACATTGAAGGAACATGTTGCGGGAGTATGATGGATCAGCGGGCTGTAGCAGCCATGTGAGGAGAAGCAGTGATGTAGTCTGTTGTCAGGACCCGGCCATGTGGCCTGGGCTAGTAGGAAAGCAGGCGTGCTGCTGCTTTGATTGGGCCGGCTCCAGCTAACTCCCAAGTCACCGAGGACTCTGTCTTGCAGACCTGGACTCTATCTGGACTCAAGGCACTTGGGACATATGGAGAGGACATACTCTTAGGACTTGTACCTTTCTTGGACTTCACCATGATCCAGTGTAACATGGCACATACTTTTCTGGACTATTATATGGAGGGTGATGATAATGCACCCCAGATCCCAAAGGAGAGAGCTGACAGACAGGGAATGGGGAAATACTGGGCTTGGTTTTGGTTTATAGCCTTTTGAGGAGCAAGGGAAGTGTTAGGTCTCAGAGGAAAACAGGGTTCTGAGCAGGAGTGCTCCCAGCCCTTCCCCAAGGTCAGTATATTGTAAATAAAGACCTATTTTTTGCAACATTATGTATTGGGTCATACACCAAGGTGCCATGTGAAGGAGCCCTACTTTGCTAGGTAACAAACCAACATCTTGGAATCCACTAATAGAGCTACACAACTTACCTAATAAAAACATAAGCAGTTGCTTATTGGGGCTGTAAAGGCAGATTGATTGGGATCCAAATCCTACCTAATCTATGTATTAACTCCATAATTTAATACCTCTGTTTATTACATTTCTTAGTTAACAAACTGAGGAAATATTTAACATGCTCCGTGGTTCTGAGGTTAATATAAGATACAATGGATAAAGCACTTACCAGAGTACCTAGAACCTAGTGGCCAGTTGGGGTAAAATAAAGATGGCAGCTCATTCTTTGTTGCAGTTCCTAGTCTATTCCTCCCCACCTCAAATGTGGGCCTTTCCTGAGACTTGCCTTCGCCAAAGGAGTGCAAGAAAAATGTTGCTGTATAACTCCCAAGCCTGGGCCTTAAGAGATATGTAGTCTTCACTCTCATGATGGGACTGCTCCTTCTTTGAACCCAACTCCCAACCTGTAAGAAGCCCAAGCCATATAAAAAGACCGCATGAAGGCGATCCAAGGTTCTTAGGTTGACAGCCTCATAGTCACCAGCCATTGGAGTATATCATTTTGGACTCTCCAGGCCAATCAAAGTTGCAGATAACATAGAAAAGGACACAAGCTGTGCTAGCCAACCCACAGACTCAAGAGATAATAGTTTTATTTTCATAAGCCACAACCTTCTAAGTTAAGCCATTACATTTTAAAGTTTTGGGTAGTTACATGGCAATATATAGCCAAAATGGTGCTCAATAAATGGAGCAACTATTATTTTCCCCCAGTGATAAGGGAAAGGGATACACACTGCTCTACTTAGAGATTTTAGGGTTAACACATATCACATGGAAATTCTATGCCAGACCACTGGGGACATAAAAATTAGGTGTTTGTTTCCCCCAGAAAAAAAAAAAAACAAAAGAAAAGAAAAATGCTCACTTACATAAAATAACCCCAGAAGGACTAGTGCTTTCTTTCCATTGTAATTTCTACCGTAGTGTGTATCCCCTGATTATAACACACACACTGTGCATTCTCACATGACTATAAATCACAGGACAGGGAATGTTTCCTCCAAAACCAGGCATAACAACCTGTTTAGAAAGTACAGCTCCCAAAGTTTCACTTGATCATCTTTGCCTATGGTCCTCCGAGATCTATATTCTGTTTGCTTTACTGCTTTTCATCCCATCTTACTTGGTGGACGTCACAGACCTAGCACCAAATGTGCCCATCTGCCCTCATTCTCTACCTTTCTAAACTCCTTGTGCTACCTTCCTTATACTATTTTTTAAACTTTTCCCAATGCTTGCTACCTCTCTCCTTCTTTTGACCTGGACTAGTTATTTCCCTAGATCTACTACAGCTAATGAACACTACTTTTAGATTTTCACCCTTAGCCTTTCTTACCTTATCACGAATAATTTTTGCAATGCCTAGGGTGGCAGTAGATGCGGTATTATCTTAATTGCAGGTGTAATGTATAAATGCACAATGTCTTCTTTCCCCAGGACACAAATTAATGGAAATTATAGTAATCTACAAAATAAAATGGCTATGTGATTCTAGGTAAACTTTATAATAGAGGTGATAGTATCAAAATATACAAGTAAATATTCAGTAACCAGCCACATTCTGATCTCGATATGCAGCCAACCTCCTGAATCTTTTGAAAGTTCCTGCTTCCAGGAGAGCAAATCTTTGCCATCTTTGATGGGGTCTGCAATCAAATATAGTAATATATAAACAGCTGAGCAATTATCATAGCATGCTTGCCCTGTTTTCGAGAGCTACCTTTCCTCTACTAAAGAGATCACAATCAGTTTAGGAAGAGAGTACTTATTGTGTATTCGCAATGTGAAGAAAATAATTACTGTAGTTTATAACAATTTAAGATTTTTAGTATGAACAATGCATTCAATTCAGAAAAGTTCCTCATAAACATAGTAATTATTTTAATTATTTTTTCCCGTGCCAATTTTTTTCTATTGAAATTTTCTTATTGTGTTGTTTAATTGAGGTAACTCAATTAGGCCATAGAAATTTAAATTATTCATAATCGTGGCCACTTTGTTCAATGTGAATTTTTACAAAATGTTCTTAAAGACTGTAGTTTGAAGAAATGTTTTACATGTTTACTCCTCAGCTATGTTTTTCAGATGTTTCAGTGTACATGCTGGCAGTTTGTTTGTATTTCACAATAGCAATGTTCCAGTAAGAACATTTCAAACCAAAGGAAAGGGAATTCAAGCTGAGATCCAGAGAGACAAAGAAGTAAGGATCACATTCAGAGGCAACTGGCTGTCAAACACAAACTTGGACAAAAAGTCAAAGAAAGCAGTTCTAACAACAGTATCGCAGGCAGAAATACACAGATCATTAGCTTAAAAAGATCGTAGGTGTAAAAGAAGGGTCTGCTATTGAAGCTCCTTTCATCTTCACCTTTGTGGTAATGTGCAGTTGACAAAGAACTACCACACCCTTTGTCTCATTTAGTTCTCCCAGTAATCTTGTGAGTGAGGCCAGGACAGTAACATGTTCCCCTTTTCACCTAGGAGGATACCAAGGTTTTTGAAAGATAGATGATGTTCTTAATATCACATTCATTAGGAGCTAATTTAAGATACAACAAAAAGACCGAGCTGGCGCTTATCTGTGTCTTCTGACTTCTGTGCTTGGATACTTCGACCTCATCATTTTGTGCCTTAATTTTGAGATGTGTAACATTGTGAGTGGAGGTAAATAAAAGTTTATATATAAGAAAAGTTCACATCTGCCCAATGTTAAGGAAGAATTAGAACTAGTTATTTTATTTTTTTAAAAAATATTTTATTTATCATTTCCAGAAAGAGGGGGAGGGAGAGAGGCAGAGAGTGAGAGAGACATCAACGTATGGTTGCCTTTCACCTGCCTCCAGCTATAGACCTGGCTTGCAACCTGGTTATGTACCCTGGCTGGGAGATGAACCAGTGATCTTTGGGTTCACAGGCTGGAGCCTTATCCATTGTGCCACCAGCCAGGTCCCATCATGGTAATTTTTTAGGTTTTCAGTGAATTTAGTGCTACTTGGGATTTAAACATCATTTCACTCTTGATTATACTTTAGAATTTTCCTCCTTTAAGAATTTTTATTATCACAAATTGGCTGTCTCCAGACAGAGAGAAATAAATAATGCATCAAGTGCCACAAAAGTACATTGGTAATATATAACATCAAATGCTTACAAAGGTATGTATCCACATGGAGACACATTTCTGCTATATACAGATTAAATGGGGTAAATGTCCCATTTTTGTTTATTGCTGTCATTTTCCATATCTATAATTAATGATCAACAGCCAAGTGTTTAATACCCTGGATTCAACTAACCTTCCGACAGAAATAAACTGTCAGAAATAAGAACAAAAAAGTGCAGTTGGTAGTGCATCAGAATTGTTCTGTAGCATAACAATTTCAACAGACTATCAGTGTACACTGTGATAAAGCATCAGATTTTAGTTTATCTAACATGAACACTATATCAGATGTAAAATGAGATGTTCTACTATAAATGGTCATATAGTTTGGTGACACAACAAAAATATTTAATTTGGGGATAGTCCTATGACATTGAGAAAAATAAAACATCCATAAAATCACAACTTTCTCTAATACATGCAATGTGAAAACTTACCTGTCTTTTGTCATCTACACATTGTGAGTTTTAAGTTATAACAAAGCTTGTAATGGGTGCTGCACTGTTCTGGACAGATGAAGATTTTGATAACATCACTGAAAACCAGAAGCAAAAATGCAACCTGTTTGTAAATTGTTATCTTCATAAAATAGAATCTCATTATTTTTGACTTCTTTGATTATTTTATCTTCTATTATGGACGCATTATCCTCCATACTCTAAAACTCACACAAAACGTAGTGAAAAATAATTCAGTTCTTTTCATCATGATGTATTATTATACTAATTTTTGAATCAGAGGGAACTGGATATTTCGCAGCAAACCACCAGAACTGAAAACAAATGTAGATACAGGCAACACGGGGCACGAAGAGAACTGCACGTCGGAGAGTCCTGATTTACTGGCTGCGTGGCTCAGCCTCAGCAGGTCCTGACTCTCCGAGCCTCAGTCTTTCCATTGTTAAGGAAAAGTCCATCTGGGCCAGATAACCTCTACCTAGATAACATATTTTTAAAAGCTTTGGCAGTCTATTATTTTGTGATATGGCTCTGGAGAGTCCAAAAGATTAACAGAGAAAATAGAATGTAGGTTCTTTCTCCTGCATTTTAATTAATTAAGTCACCTTTATGAGAGGTTATCTGTTAAGAATTTTAAGCAGTTATGATTTTAAGCCAATAGAAGTGAAATAATTGAAGCCATTTCAGTTACTGTTGCAAGGAGGCCTATTATATATGTAATAAACACTTAAAACTGGTAAAGGAAACCCTTTCCACCAAATACTAATAATGAATATATTACCTGAGAATAGGTTAGAGGAAAGCAGTTTATTTTATGTCTTCATGTTAGGCTAAGTTAAATATACTTATCTGAATCTATGATACAAAAATTTTCCAAAGGTTGCTTTAGAGGATTTTTTTTCTCGGTATTATTTTCTCTCCCCCTTTTATAAGTACTGTTCTTCACTGGTAACAAAACCTAAATTCTGCATAACGCCTGATATTTGAGGCTATTTACATTGACTCTTTACCAGTTACACCAGCTGCGTCTCTCTTTGATAAGCTAATAATTTAGTTTTATAATTCCTTGGAATATTAAAGTAAATATATTCTATAATATGTAGTATGTACATACATACATTCTAGATATTGAGTATATAATGTATGCTATATACACATATACATACATTATAAATATATGTACGATATGTGTGTGTAGTAAGTCTACATATTGTTTATGTGTATATATATACACACACACACACACACACACACACACACACACACACAAAGAGAGACATGCCAAACTAGAATTGAGCATTTGAGCATAAAGGTGGCTTACAGTGGTTAATTACTATTCCAGTTTTTGCTTCAATTTTCCAATAATGGAATACATGTCATTCCAGCTGTCAGTCTACATCCAACTGATAAGTTAAAATTGTTTAGTTTGTGTAGGCAGCTCTCATATCAGATTTATCTGGCACCTTACCTTCTACCCCTACTTACTCCCTCTGATAAAGAAAGAAATCTGATGAGCCCTGTGTCAGGGCAGAGGAAGTTCCCTGTCTACATATGGCTGGACCTTCCTCTGGGTCAGCTGAGGAGCTAGCCTTTGCGTTAATCTTGTTCCCAGGGCCTCTGGAACAGAGCTCCAGAGGTAACTGGCTTAGCAACTTTGGTAGGCTGATGTCACCCCTAGTGACTCTTGGATGTGGAGCCTCCTTTGTTCCCATATGTATATAAGACTGCCTTTGCTGTAAGCTTGGTGTGTGCACTACTGTTGTGGGAGAGCAGAAAAACCATGTGTGGCAAGGCTGACACCCTCCAGTGCCTGGGCACAGGAGGAAGCAGGAGAGTGGGTGTAGAAACTCCTGGACTCTCGCAGTAGTTAGCTTAAGTGCAGCTATGAAAAGGGTGGGCCATCCTCACGTGAGCATGCCAATACTCTAAGCTGCCTGGTCACGTGGTCGTTAGCCTGCCACTGCAATAAGGCATGCAAACCCCCCTAAAAGCTCAGCACAAGTTCTTCGCCCTTAGGCGAGGGCCCTCCTCGCTTTAATCACTTGGTGGTCTCACACCTGACACCATGGGACCTGACACCCTGGCTGGTTTGGCTTGGTGGGTTGGGTGTCCTCCCGCAACTGAAACATCACTGGTTTGATTCCTGAACAGGGCACATGGCTGGGCTGCAGGCCAGGTCCCTGGTCGGGGATGTGCGAGAGGCAGTAGGCAACTGATTGATGTTTTTCTCTCCTTCTCTTTCCCAAAATAAATAGATAAAAACTTTAAATAAAAGAAATCTAATGAGTTTTAAGTTTCTGAACATAGCTTGGGGATGCTACTTTTGGGAGGCAAAGTTGTTCTTGTTGGGCTTCCATTTTTTATGTTTTCCCCAGTTGCAGAAAGGGTGACTTCAAGATAGATCTACAAAATGGCCGCCTAGATTTGGAATCAAATATTTTTCCTAAATGAAACTACAGAACCCTAGGGCTTTAGTTTCAATAACACCTCAATTAAAATTGTACCAGGCAAGGTTCGATTCCCCAGCCAGGGCACATCATCAGGTTGCAAGCCAGGTCTCCAGCCGCTCCATGGCTGGGGGCAGGTAGGGGGCAGCCACACATTGATGTTTCTCTGTTTCTCTCCCGCTCTGCCTCTCTCCCTTCCCTTCTCTCTGGAAATAATAAATACAATATTTTTTAAAAACCAAGTTAAAATTGTACCAGGCAACACATGATGATTTTGCAAATTGGAGAGAATTCAGGGAAGACAGGTGATAATGGCAAAATATGAAAATCTCATAGTTCTCACATTTCTCTAAGACAGAAATAGATCTTCAATGTCACGTGAGAACATTATTTTATACTGCTTTTACACACTGTACACCCTATCTTACTCTAGATAGTAGCTATGCCAGTGGAGTGTTAGAGAGCTAGAAGGGTATTAAATAGCCCATAAAATCATGAGCATGAACACACATTATCAACATTAGTGAATAATGTTCTGGGATAGTTGTTGCTAAATCCAGAGTTTTGCTATGCCACTCACTAATTGTGTTCCTTTAGATAAGTCATATGCACTCTAATTCTCACTTTTATCATCTTTAAAATAAGGAATTTGGATGAACTCTCAAGTCTTGCCCAGGACCAATTTGGATAATTACATAATTTTATAGCTTCCAAATAACTTTACAAATCTTACATCATTTAATTCACACACCTCTGTTACTTATGACATTCCTCTTTTACAAGTAAGTTCAGTAAGGCCTCCCCAAGATAATCTTGTAATAAATGCACCTGTCATCCAACGTTCCCTTAAAATTATTCAACTGCTGTGCACACTAATGTGGTTATTTTAAGACATGTTATTTAAGTGTATATGGTTCAGTTTTCTACGTTATATGGCAATTTTTATGTTACATAACATAGGGGGAAAACTAAGGGGCAGAGAAATTATGTGGATCTCAATAATAACAAAATTTCCATCATTCATTCAAAATGAAATCTGAAATATTATTATATCTTCAAAGGTTGTGCAACTAGCAAGAAGTAGAGTCAAGTTCAGAACTTGGATAAAAATGGCTCCAAAGCTGGTGTTCTTTAAAATATAGCAGACTATACCTCTCTTCTTCAATAAAATGAATAAGCATATACAAATGCAACTATATATACAGTCCAATGTTAAATCCAACAAGTGTAGTTAAACAAAAAACGTAATATCTTAGGCATTTCCTGTTAAATAACGATGTTCTCAGCACATGGCCTGTCATTCTCTGACCTTAAGTTGTTCTCACTTTATTCTTCTAAACAGATGCTCAAGGCCTTGCCTTAAAGTCTAAATAAGATGAACCCATTCTATGTTCTGTTCTTTTAAGCCAAAAAGAAGAAACTGAATCTCCCTCTTCAGAGGCTCAAAATGCAAGCACACAAACTAGTAACCATTACCAACTGATGTGTGCTAGCTATACTGCTGAAGAAGGCCAGCAAGTCCTGCACGATCTTCTCTTCTAGCAAGACATCTAGGAGCAATTTCTTCTCTTACAAAACAGCAGTATTAGAAGGTAAGAAGATAGTAAAAAAAAAAAAAAAATGGAAATGCTTAAATCCCTCTGGAATAAAAGAATAACCATTACATACATACAACACAGAAAGAGATAAAAACATCCACTTTAATCTCTCAAATGGGATGAGTCTTTGATATTTCAAAATAGAGAAACAACTTTTATTTTTATGCTTTTTTAATACTATCAAAATACAGGAGCTTATATTGCAATTTACATAAGAACTGAATGGTAGGCAAGTTGCATTTTGTGGAATTAATGTGGGAAATTGTTTTGAACAATTGAACCTTTTCCCCCTCCCCCATGGTGAAATCATCTCTGAAAGACACTGGCCTGTGCTAGGAGTTCCCACAGTGCTTGAGTTTGGGATTCTGCAAATCTCTAGTTTATTTTTAAATGTAAAACAGAATGAAGAGTAGGATAGTTTACAAGTTCTCCAGTATACATATGAACACACACATGGATGAAGGCACAATGTTTTTAAAAAGGTTTTATTTATTTAATTTTAGAGAGGGGAAGGAAGAGAGAAAGAGGGGGAGAGAAACACAGATGGGCAAGAGAAACAGCGACTGGCTGCCTTTCGCACACACCCCAGCTGGGATCTGGACTGCAACCCAGGCATGAGCTCTCCCTGGAATCTGAACCAGCGACTTTTCGCTTTGCGGGACAATATTCAACCAACTGAGCCACACCAGTACGGGCTGAAGGCACAATATTTCAAAATACCCTTGGACAATTTGAAAGCTTTAATTACCTATAGTTTAATAGGACCATCGCTGCTCTGTGTTTAATTCCAAGAAGTAAAACAGTAAAACAGATTAATGAGACAACAGCTGGTGTGGGCATGTGGTCTACAGCAGACAGTCACAATGACTTACTTTTGCTTCTCCCCTACATGCTTTACCACCAGTTTTCTTTCCCTAATGTAGATCTTTCATTGCAGCCTCCATCATGACCCATTCTCTGCCCCCTGAACCACATGGAATTCTGTCCTATCTCTCCTGCTACAGTTCTAACTCTCCAGTTGCCGCATCCTTTCCTGCATGCCTGACTTCCAGCTCCACAGTTAAGGTTCAGAGCAATTAGCTGCCTATACCTTAGTTCATTATCCAAGTTTCCCATAAACATTTGTAATGTGAAGGTGTGAAGACATAAGAGAGTAAGTGGCTACTTGATTTCAGAAAGTTTAAAGAACACTATGGCAAAGATGTCTTGATATGAGGACAAATTGGGTTCTATGATACACATCAACTCACAGTTTGGTCATTTCACAAATCAGGAAACGGAAGTGTTATTTTGCTAGTTACAGTATTTTAGTCAATCAATTAATCCAGAATTTTAATTATAATAATACAATCCTGATTGAAAAAGAAATTTATGATAATATACAACATATACAGTAAAAGCAAATAATATAAGATCTCTTGAGCACTATGTGCTAAGAACTTACTTTGCACTCATTTTTCTAATGGCAGAAGGAAGCAACGAAGTCTATGATAATGATGTATTTACCTATATCAGTTCTCATTGCAAAGGTACCTCCACCCAAGATAACCACTACAAACATATTGTATTCTAGCTCTTCAATGTTCTTGTTGTATTGTATAGCTGTATTTAATTTTTTTGTGAGACTGGTATATAATAAATGTTCATTTTTATCTTATAAACAAATATATATATATATATATATATATATATACACACCAAACAAATTAGAATATTTGAATGTTTATGTTTGTTTTTAACTCTATTCCATGGATGGTTAATCCACTCTCATGGTTTCACCATATCTCCTGATAACTTTCTCCCTTACCTTCACTCTAGTTTTCCTCTTTACCTGTACTTTAAACCCATTGTTCCTGAAAACTCCTATACCAAGCCAGCTCCTCATTACAAACTCTCTGTGGTTGAAGCACCTCACTCACCCTCCAAATCGGGGACCTCAGCTTTGCCCTTGGCTCACCCTCTTCTTCACCTCTCTTTCTTCCAGTGGATTTTGACTTGAACTACTTCTTGTATCTGCTTCTTCTTTTCTATGATCAATTTCTGACAATTTTATTTCTTATTACTTTAAGTTTTCATCACAAAAGTACACAGGAATTCATTGTTCTTTGTAAAAAGCCCAAGTATATCAACAAAACTGAAATCTCTTGACTACTATCCCAATCCTAGTTCCTTTGTACTCCCTGTAGACACTCTTATGAACTACTATGAGTTTTACAGTACTCTTTTAGACTTTTATTTTATTTTTATTAAAAAATTTTAAAGATTTTATTTATTATTTTTAGAGAAAGGGGTAGGGAGAGAGGCAGAGAGGGAGAGAAACATCAATGTATGGTTGCCTTTCATCTGCCTCCAGCTATGGACCTGGCTGGATACCTGGCTTGTAACCTGGTTATGTGCTCTGGCTGGGAATTGAACCAGTGACCTTTGGGTTTGCAAGCCAGCATCTTATCCACTGTGCTACCAACCAGGGCCTTCTTTTAGACCTTTAAAAATTATTTTTTACCTACAAACTTTATGAGCATATAAAATAGATTGAATTGTGTGGGAGTGAATGTGTACATCTAATATAAATGGTATAACTGTATATGTGTGTTTCTGCAACTTGCTTTCTTCACTCAATATCATCCTCGGATCCATTCATATAGATACATACATACATATTTATACATATGCATAGATATAGCTTCCCTACTGGTCCATCTGTCCCTTTCTGCTTACTACCAAAGAGCAGCTAGAATGAGCCCATTAAAACATAGGTCAGACCACCTGGCTGGTGTGGGTCAATGGGTCAAGCACTGGCCTGAGAACTGAAAGGTCGCTGGTCTAATTCCCAGTCAGAGTACATGCCTGGATTGTGGGTCAGGTCCCCAGTTGTGGGTATGTGAGAGGCAATGGATGGGTGTATCTTTCACACATGGATGTTTCTCTTCCTCTTTTTCTCCCTCCATTTCCCTCTCTCTAAAAATAAAAAACAACATGAGTCAGACCAAGTCACTTCTCTACATCTTCCAATGTCTCTGTAAGAGATAAAGTTTACAATGGTTTTCAATGTCCCTCACTGCATGTCTAACTTCATCATCTGTTATTTTTCCTCCCTACCTCACTTTACTTTACCCATAACACTTCCCTCCTGTTTCTCAACATATCTGGCATGCTGCCAATCAGGGCTGAGGAAAGCAAACCTTAACTCAAACATCAACTTCACAGTGAGATTTTCCTGGCTACCCTGACTCAAATTTCCACCCTCTCCTGTACTGTATACCTGCCAACTTCCCAATTACACTGAGCAACAGCTAGCTTACTATTCTTCTTTTTTTTAATTTAATTTATTGTTCTCTCCTAAGAATGTGGGTTCCACCAAGACAGATTTTTGCCGGTTTTGTTCATTGCCATAAATCTGATGTCTACCATGGTGCCTGGCACATAAGAGCTCAACATGTTTTATACATGAAGAAGTGAATGAATATAGTGCCAAACCCATATTAAAAAATGAATTTGGTTTTTGAGTCAGATCCTCCCCCCTCCAATAGTACAACTCAACTTTATTTCAAACTACTGGAACTACAACTTATTCTTTCTGGAGTTTTCCATCTTAAATCGGTTTACTGATTTATTGATTTTGGCTGTGCACAGGTCTTACTTCTTTCAATACCCTCTGTTTCTCCTCTACGTGTGTTTTACAAGTTGAATCCTTCAGAAATAATGACAACTTTCAGAAAAGTGTGTTCTGCAATACACCATTTCTGTGGTATATTTCACAAAAATAGCATTCCAGAGTAAAATAAGAATTAAAGGAGAAAAAATCTGCTTAATTTTGCTACAATAGATCTAAAATACTATCATTTAACATGTAATAATTATGTAAGCTATTGGTGTATTTTAAATTTTTTGTATTAACTCTTCAAAATCCAGTATGACTTAAAATATGTGTAAAACTATATATGGGTATAAATGTATTTTTGCATGTGTTTGGTAATATTGCAATTCATATTAAAAAGAGTAATTCTTTAAACAAATGAATTAATGTAGGCATTTTGGAATAATAAAAATATTTTGTATTAGTATGATTTGAGAAGCTGACAGAAGGCAGTATTTAAATGGTGAATTGTCTGGATGTGAAAGGAAAAAAAAAGTACACATTGGTGGTTACAGAATAGATAGGGATGTTAAGATGAATAAAGGAAATGGAGAAGCCAAAGAACTTATATGCATGACTCATGGACATGAAGTAAGGGGGGCATTGCTGGAGGGAATGGGGTACTTGGTGGACAGGACAACTGCAATGGCAAAATAAAATATATTAAAAATTAAAAAAAGTGAATAAAGAATGAACGAATGATTATGGTATATGGTATACATCAGATACAATTCTCTATGATTATATATTCTGTTTTCCTTGTTATGTCTTTTCATTTCAATTATCCTGCAGCATAAGCATTATGCCATGGACTTTGTAAGAGGTGTTTTGTTTTAGCATCAGCCTTCTAGACATTAGTATTTTAAATTTGCATATATTTCTTACAGAAATGTCAGAGCCATTTCAAAACAGGAGGTAAAAAAGTGAGCAGATGAGGACCCTGGCTGGTGGCACAGTGGATAAGGAGCCAGCCTGCAAACCCAAAGGTCACTGGTTCGATTTCCAGCCAGGTCTCCAGCCAGGTCCGTGGTTGGAGGCAGGTGAAAGGCAACCACACATTGATGTCTCTCTCCCTACCCTTCTCTCTAAAAATAATAAATAAAATCTTAAAAAAAAAAAGCGAGCAGATGTAAACACAACTTAAAACATTTTTTAAAATAATCAAATCAGGCAATGGAGACAGAATTAAAGTAAAAAGATGAGGTTAAGGATAGAGTTGACAGACTAAATGTGTTCCTTAAAGGACTACAGTATAATTGGAGATGGACTCAAGTTTTATTGCTGAGCTTATTATTATTCAGAACATTATTGCTTTCAATACTAATGAAGAATAAAATGATTTTGTACACTTAGAATAATGCCAGTGTTTTATCTATAAGAAAAATTTAAAGAAAATTACAGTGATTTCCCCCAAAATAATACATAGTTTTAATGCAATATAAAAAATTCCAGTAAGTGGCACTAGTGTCAGGAGAGGAGGATAGACAAATAGAATGAATTAAAAGTCTAGAAAGAGGCCCATTTATATCAATAGTGGGTGATAAAATTGGGATAATAAATTTGTGGGCAAAGTACAGATTATTTAATATGTGATTAGAAAAAGTAGGTAGTTATTTTTTAAAAAACAAAAAAAAATTTAAATTTAATTTTATTCTTGTTGTACTACATCCATCCCCTTTTTCCTCCCTTCTGTCCCCTTCCCCACCCATCCACTCCCCACCACTTGTCGTCCATGTCCATGGTTCTACCACACTAGTTCCTTGACTAAACTGCTCCCCTTCTTTGCCTCCTCCTCTCCCCTCCCTAAAAAACCAAATATTTGATACTTACCTTATACCTTCAAACAACTTACTCTTAGTCAGGTTAGATTTTGAAAGTAAAAATAAAGTCATAGAACAATTACAAGTAATGTATACTTTATGAAAACTTGCTACAGAAAAGGCTCTCCTTAGCAAAACAAAGAAGCTAAAACCATAAAAGTTAAGACTGATAGGTCTAACCACTTAAAAAATTTAAACTGTTATACATCAAAAATATAAAAAAGAAAAATGTCTAACATACTTAAAAAAATAAAGGTATCTGTGTATATATAGATACATATCTAAATGAATCCATAGTTATACATCCGTGTATCTATTTCATGCATGTGTGTGTATATACAGAAATGGGTAATATATACAGAGAGGGGCAGGAGAGCTCAAGAGAGAGTAACAAGCTTACAAATTAATAAGGAAAACCTGAACAGCATAACAGAAAATAATGTCATAAACACTTCTTCCTAAAACAAATCCAAGTGTCAATAAACATACGGAAATATTCAACTACCTCGGTAATTACATAAAAGCAAAGTGAAATATATTGAGTTGCCACTGAATCTGACAAAGATTGAAAAATAATAAGCAGTGTCAGTATGGGTATTGGAAACTGGTGCTTTTGTGTGCTATTGTTGGGGGGTGTAAACCAGTTCAATTTTTCAAGAAAGTGATTTAACGGTATGTCTAAAAGTCTAAGATTGTATTGGTTCTAGCAAGTCTTTAGATTTAATACATATAATAATTTGTAAAGTATGCAAACATATAAAATCTATGGTAATATTCAGTTTTTAAAAACTCAGTTAACAAGATTAATATTTGTACAGAAGAAAGAGACAAGAAATATATGCCAGAGTGTCACCCGTGGTGACTATGAGCTGCTGAGATCTCAGGTAACTGAAATTAGCTTTCTATTTGGGTGCCCACAATATTGGAAAGAAGAAACCTACATCTATAAATATAGTGCGAAGATGGCTATTTTCAGAAGTTCACAGGGTTTCCTGAGCACGTTTAGTATGTGACAGCGAAGAAGAGGGTAGCATGTTTAAAGAGGTACAGTAACTTCATCAGGGTCAGTGAGCAAATTCTCATCAGTTGCCAGTCAATGTCTGGTCCTCAAATATTTAACAGTGCACTCAATTTCCATCTAATGAGCTTTTATGATACATTGCGGCAGCTATTTCTCTTGACTCCACATGGGACCTGAATTCTGTTACAAAAGATGGTAAAATAATTAGCTAAGATTCCCTCTTCATTAAACTCATTAAGTTGTAGAATTTTTTTCTGAGACAACATAAATATATTGAAATACAAGGCTGAAAACTTTGCAAATAGTAGTGAACAATTTAGCATTACTTGCAGAAATGCAGGCCTAAATTTCAATGACATAATTCAAATATTTAATAGTATTGTGAAGAAAATACAAATTCACTTTCAATGAGACACCCCTTTCTGTCTCATGGCTTCTGAAGTAAAGAAAATTCTGCTTTAATAAAGAAAAAGGCAACACTAAGGAAAATGCTTTTGCCCTGGCTGGTGTGGCTCAGTTTGTTGGGTATCATCCCACAAAGCAAAAGGGACGGAATGTGATTCCCTGTCAAGGCACATGATTAGGTTGCAGTTTCAGTCCCTAGTTGGGGTGCCTACGGCAGGCAACTGATCAATGTTTCTCTTTCACATAGATGTTTCTCTCCCTCTCTTTCTCTCTCCCTTCCCCCTTTTCTAAAATCATACATAAGTAATTTTTAATAAATAAAAGCAGGAAGTAAATACTTTAGAGCAGGAAGCACCTCGGAAGGTTTCTTTTCCCACTGCACTGTGCTGGAAGCAATCAATAATTAATAGGCAGCATTAGGTGGAGCTCCTGCATTTACTATGGGACATGCCGTAACTGCTCTCTGTGACTCAAGTTACCCGGTTCATATAAGTTTTCCAAGGAGAAAATAAACGACTAAGCATACTTAATATGTGTCATCTAAGAAGAACAAGCCATGTTTAAAAGGTGCTAATAATGAGTATTCAATAAATAAATGATCAACAAAATGATTACGCAAAGTTGCTAAATTATATATGAAAATATACCAAATCTTTAACATTTCCCAGACATGATAAGGTTCCCACGACAAGGTTCCCAGGCATGCAGTAAAATATTAAAAAAAAAACCCAACAATAATAACAGGCATAAAAAACAGAATAGGGATCTTAGTACCCAGGATTTGCCTGTCTTGGTTGTTCTCCAATGTCTTCAAAGAGCTGGTTCTATTATTATTATTATTATTTTGTTATTATAACCATTTTAGAGCAACGGTTAGCTAGATAGAAGCTATTTCGTCATGACTGGGAGAGGACTCTAGATGTAGAACTCAAAATCTGGGGTTTTATTCTTAATTTAAGCAGAATTTTGTGAGTGTGAAAATGAGAGGAGCTGAAAATCCATTTTAAAAACCAGTTTCCCAAAAACACTATGACATTTACAAATTTAAGAATTACTGCTGTGGATATTTAAAGTGACTCATTAAGATCTCACCCACTATGTATATATAAAATCAATACTGAAGGGGTTCAGAATATGCCACTCCAAAATAGGCTATTCTGATACAGAGATTATTTTGAGCTAAAGTAGCTGAAGAGAAGCAGACAGGAGAAACCTCTCTGCTTTCCTCATCTCTGCCAGAAGAGCAAGATGCCTCTTAATCACTAGAGACAACTTTAGACTCTTATCAGCCTGAACACTGCACCAAAATAACCTGCATAACAAACCTTCCTAAATTACCTCCTACCTTCCTTTAATTTCTTCACTTTACCACCCCTACAGCCTAAAACCCTTTTTCCTTTGTCTTGTCATTTCTCTAAAAATTTATTGTTCTGTTTATTTTAGCCACAGTTTTGACAAACTCATTGCTGTGTTCTCTCACATGCATGAGTTAACACATGTGTTTGGTTTTCTCTTGTTAACTCGTCTTTTGTCAATTTATTGTGAAGGCCCAGCTACTGAACCTAAGAGGTTAGAGGAACTTTTTCCTTCTTTACGGTTTTGGCAGCTCAGACCCGATACCTGGGATGGCCCACTTACCCCAGAGGCTGCCCCTAACTCTTGGGACCACTGACCCAGGTAGCAGAAAGTAAGAATTCTTGCCAAAATCAGTCTGCCAGATTTCTGTCTGCAGGAAAGGGAGATAAACATTTCCTCCTTTCCAAATTAAGATTACCAGAACACATTTGTGCCAGTTCGGGTGTGCGTGGCTTTAGTTGTTATGAATGCAGTTCTCTTTCTGATAGACACAATTTCCCTTGTCTCTGTCTCGTGTCATTTGCCATTAGGGAGAGGATCGTAAGAGTAAAACACAGGCAGAAACCCTGCAAGCCTGTTATATGAACTGAGCTCACAAACTGGTGGGTTTACAGGTCTCACCAGACCAGTCTGTTTCAGCAAACTGTGGGTCACCAGTTAAAGAAATGAATGAATGGATGAGTGAATGAATGAATAAATGAATGCCTTATTTTGGGTCTTGAGAGTTTCTCTTGAACCCAGTGAAACTGCTCCCTAGTTTTTCTGTTTGCTGGGAGACACAGATGTCAGCCCTAAATCTGCCGATGATCATCCCTTAGGCTGGGAACCCAAGATACACCCCAACTGGCTGTACCAGCTCTCAGGGGGATTTGTCTGAATAAGAGGCCTCAGCCCATAAGGGGCTTTGTCATCTTTTTCCTTTTGCCTTGTCTGTGCTGGGAAAATCTTATCCCGTATCACCTACCTGGTATCATAGGTTAGGGAGTGTGTGATTAAAGGTGTCCCATTTTTTTGTGGGAGATCTAGCTTCCTTAGTGCTTTTGACAGTGAAGGTCTTTGCTTTCTTTTACTGACTTTGGGAATAACCTTTTGGACCATGAGGGCTACATCATCTGCATCCACTCTTGGGATACCTCTTGTGTCCATGGTAAAAATGTATGCTAAGCCAAAAAAGTTGTGTCAGGATTTTTCCATAAAAGGCCTTCTGGTTTGTACCACATTTGGGTTGGGTATATCTTTGGAGATCCTACTCACTCAAGTCCTGACAATGGATTTTTGATTTGGAAAATATCTGAAGGATTTTCAGAGAGCTCTCATTCTAAACAAATGTCCTATTGGTTCCTCTAGGTAGATCAGATAAGGTGGCAAAAAGAAAAAAAGAAGAAGAGGGTGGGGAAAGGAACTGGGGAGTTCCTTTGCTGGCCCTTCACAAGATTAGTAAGTGGAGGTCAGCTTTGTAACAGAAGTTAAGAACTGCAAAAGGCACTCAAGCATGAGTGAGACAGGTAACACTGAAAGCCAGGAAACAGCTTTAGCAAAGCTCCTGGAACGCACATCAATCCTGGATTTACTGCCCCTTACTCTGTAATCAGACTCCAACAGCTCCAGACCTCATACAAAGCTCTTTATGAATGTATTTTGAATCTTCTACCACAAAAAATTAATTGGACTGCCTACACTTAAGGAATAGAAAACTTTCAACAGCAATTGTTCTATATATAAATCTTACCATGACTTTAACATGTAAATATCCAAGGACATACCTCCTGGCTAAATGAACTATCTGAAACAGCCTGAAATTGAAAGAAAAATTTAAAAGGAAGAAAGAAGTTTCTGGAAAAAAACTGCTACTTGGTATCTTTAAATGGGTCTTTAGCCCAAATGTATGAAGACCCGGTCTTCATACAATTATATACTAGCACACATGAAAATCTTAAAGGTCTTCTGCGTAAATATTGGTAAAAAGCTTTAGTCCTCATTGAACAGCTAACTTGTTTCATCTGCCAGAAATAAATCTGTTTTTTATTTACCTATTGAAAAATCTGCCTAGAAAAAAATATGTGTCTTACCAGAATAATTTTCTGTGTTTCATGTTTATCAGGTCTTTTATTATTTAAGAAAATCAAGATAACGAATCAATACTCAGAAACTGAGGCATTTTATAACCCAATAATGAACTATGAGAAAGGAAAACTAAGAAAAAAAATCCCATTTACTACTGCAACAAGAAAAATAAAGTATCTAAGAAAAAATTTAACCAAGGAGGTAGAAGACCTATACTCAGAAAACTACAGAACACTGAAGAGAGAAATCAAGGAAGATACAAATAAATGGAAGCATATACCATGTTCATGGATTAGAAGAATTACCATCATTAAAATGTATATATTACCCAAAGCAACCTACAGATTTAATGCATATTTCACTGACCTAGAACAAATATGCTAAAAATTTATATGGAACCCAAAAAGACCCCAAATAACTTCAGCAACTTTAAAAAGAAGAATAAAGTTGGAGGGATAGCAATACCTGATATAAAACTATATTATAAAGCCACTGTAATCAAAACAGTCTGGTACTGGCATAAGAACAGACATATAGATCAACGGAACAGGTCAGAGAGCCCAGAAATAAACCCAAGTCATATGGTCAATTAATATTTGATAAAGGGGATAAAAGCATACAATGGAGTGTAAATTAACCTCTTCAATAAATGGTGTTGGGAGAACTGGACTGGTACATGCAAAAAATGAAAGTAGACAACTAACTTACACCATATACCTGAATAAACTCAAAATGGGTAAAAGACTTAAATATAAATCATGTTACCATAAAAGTCCTAGAGGGAAATATAGGCAGCAAAATTTCAGATATTCCATACAGCAATATTTTTGCTGATATATCTCCTAGGGCAAGGGAAATAAAGGCAAAAATAAACAAATGGGACTACATCAAATTAAAAAGCTTCTGGCCTAAAGAAATCATTATCAAAATGAAGAGGGAACTAACTATATAGGAGAACACATTAGTTAATGATATATTGGATAATCTCCAAAATATATAAAGAACTCCTATGACTCAACATCAGGAAGACAAAATCCCATTAAAAAATGGGCAAAGGGGGGAGGGGGACAGAGGAGAGCAAAAAGGAGATGGATGTAATACAACAACAATAAAATTTAAAAGAAAAAAAAAATGGGCAAAGGACCTAAATAGGCACTTCTCCACGGAGGACATACTAAGGGATCATAGGCATATGAAAAGATGCTCAACATCACCAGCCATCAGAGGGATCCAAATTAGAACAGCAAATGTAGCCCCTAAGCAAAAGATTATGAAGCTTCTGAAGATTTCTGCTCCCTGGGTTGGTGGAAAATGCTAAATTGGCTGCTCAGATTTTTAAATAAAGACTTACAAAGTTAAGAACTAAAAAAGAACCACAATGAGATATCACCTCACACCTTTCAGAATGGCAATCATTAATAAATCAACAAATAATAAGTGCTGGTGAAGATGTGGAGAAAAGGGAACCCTAGCGCACTGTTGGTGGGAATGCATCTGGTGCAGCCCTTGTGGAAAAAGTATGGAATTTCCTCAAAAAACTAAAAATGGAACTGCCATTTGACTCAACTAGGATTATACCCAAGGGATTCTGAAATATCAATTCAAAAGAGTTTACGCACCCTTAAGTTTATAGCAGCATTATTCACAGTAACCAAGCACTGGAAACAGCTAAGGGCTCATCAGATGAGTGGATTAAAAGACTGTGTTACATTTACACAATGGAATATTACGAAGCAGAAAGAAAAAAGGAACTTTCTACCTTTTGTAACAGCATAGATGGTACTGGAGAATATTATGCTAAATGAAATAAGCCCATTGGTGAAAGACAGATGCCGTATGATCTCATTTATAAAAAGAACCTAATAAATAGGAATAGTGAGCAAAATAGAGCCAGAGGCATGTAAATATGGAAGAGACTGACAGAAGCTGGGGTGGTAGGGTAAGAATAATGGTGGAAAGAAAGGGAAGGGACTAGTCAAAGAACATGTATGGATGACCTATGGACATGGACAATGGTTGGGGGACTGACTAGGGGAGGCGGGACAATAGGCTGGGTGGAGGATGGCAAGGGGGGAAAACTGGGATACCTGTAATGGAATAACAATAATTAACAAACAATTTTTGATGAGGTTTGGAAAAAAGTAAACCTGTTTTTTTTTCTTTTTTTCATATATTTTTATTTTATTCATTTTGTTAATTTATTGTTGTTGTATAACAATTGTTTTTCTCCCATTGCTCAAGAATATTACTTACTATATTAGCATTTGAACTTTTATTGTTACTTTTGTTAAATAGATAACCAAGTATGTCTCATAGTGATCTGTAAAGTTTGACTAATTTCTGATTCTAAGTTTTGATAAAATGAAATTCTAAATGAAGTCCTTTTGACTTGGACTGACTGAGATTCCCCTGGGTGGACTCACGAAAATATCAAAGGATTTGCTCTCTTGTGAAAAGAGATATTAAACTGATTAGATTTATTTGATATATTAAATTATATGGTAAGAGTATTAAATAAGTGATGTTTAACTTTCTTTAGGTTATATTTGTGTGAATTTATATGTTCATACAGGTATTTTAAAATCTTATGAAATTCCTAGAAATGTGTCAATGTTCCTACTGTCCTTATGTTTTGATATGTTATGCCATAATGCCAGTTATGTGTCACATAAATAACTAATCTTCCTTGTCACTTGCATTATAATGAACTCTCATTGGCTCTATATCCATGACTATAAGTCTTTCATGACTCATAGACAGTTACTGTTTTACTTTGATTCTTCTCTGAAAGCATTTGCAATCAGTTATAGTTCCAAAGTGTTTGTCTTCAAAGTGATTCATGAAAAAAACTCAGACAAGTATTCTGGCATACAGATTTCTGGTAACATTTAAGACCATACCACTGAACTTGATAAGAATTTCCAGAACTTTAATGAGAGAAACTGATGGATTCATAAAATTGCTAACCCAAGATCAAGCAGAACAAAAATTAACCACATGATACTGAATGAACAGATGAGGATGATTATGTTTTTTATGACTTTTTGCCTGAAACATTCTTTAATGTTTTGTTTTCCAGATTTAAGGAATCATTTCACTCTTATTTCTCATCCTACCTATTGCTTACAGCATACTGGTGGATTATAATTTTATAAACAAAAGTAAAAGTTTTATTTTTCTCCCTATTTGATCTCTCCAAATTTGGAAAACTCCTAATGAATGTTATTATTTTCATGATCATACAGTTATTTGCACTAGCTCAATAGGAATCTGCTCTCCTTGTTATAGGACATAATTGAAAACATTGGTTATATTGTGAAAGTTTTGACTGGAATATCATTTTTGAGAATGATGTGCATAGAATTAGATACTACCAGACAGACTTAAGGAAATAAATTGACTTTATAGAGCCAATGCTTACAAAACTCTTTGAAAAATCTGATCTGGTACTTGGCTTACAATGTTTCCAGACTTGTAAGTAAGTAAGAAAGGTCATTTCCTGGCAGGGCCAGGAATCTTAAAATATTCTGGAGACCTCAGGGAGAAATTCTCCAAATCTATAGGTATTGAAGGAAAAGTTTAATGGCTAGTTTTTGGCTTGACTTCCCTGTCCTGGGAAGCTTTTGGAAGTCTTGTCTGAGATTCTTTGTTAAAGTTTCAGGAAAGCATACTTAAAAAAACCACCAAAAACAAAAAACACAAAGTTCCTATATGTGATGAATCACTCTTGCTTCACTTCTATAAATAATCAGGCCAAGTTTAATGAGGCTAGACTTATTTTGTAAACAAATTAGCCTGACTTTGATTATCTTTGAAAAATGGGAAGAGGTTATAGGAAGAAATTCTGTTTCAGTGAGAAATTGTAACCTATACTCTTTTGTACATTCATTATCTGAGTTATTTTCATCTCGCTGTAAACTGAATCTTGTATTTTTATATATTTCGTCAGTAATTAATTAAGGTACCTGATACTTTTTCTCTCACCCTCCTGACTTGGCCATCATTGAACACTAAAGCCTCAAAATCTGGGCCATTGTAAGCACCCTGCAGGCTGAAGCTGGATGCTGCCATGCTCTGTTCTGAAAAAGAATCATGCCTGTGGCCCTGAGGCGCCCACTCTCAGCAGAGGTGTTCACACAGCAGAGCAGGCGATCGGCTGGATTGCCACTGCTGGCTCTCACTCTACCACTTAAGGACATTTGAAGCCCGACATCTAGAAGTCTGGCCTGTTCACGCGTTGTTTAGTGTATACGTTGTTCCAGCCATTAGAGCTTGTGTTCTGTTTCGCTTTCCATAGAAATGCCCCTCAGCAGATGCCTGAGTGCTGATACCAGACAGAGGTCTAGCTTCAGGAGCCGCTCTGTCCCCACTGTGCCGCTGCCTCCAGACCTGAGATGCAACTGTGGATCTAGACTGACCTCGTCACAGGTCCAGGAGGCAGCTTCAGTGACACATGGAGGAATTCGCTCATGTTTCTTTGCTTTGGCTTGTCCAACCTATGCCTTTTTCCTCCTTGACAGATTTCTTACCATACGAACTCTAACTTGGATCTCTCTCCCTAGCTACCAGCATGATTTTTCATGTTTAATGCTTCTTAAAATTTCCAATGGGGGAATGACGGGGTTCAGATTCTGCCACCCCTAAAATATGACACTCTCACACAAGGATTATTTTGAGCTAAAGCAGTTGAAAAGCAGCAGACATGCACAAACACACAGCTCCATCATCGCTCCTCTCCCAGGGAGGGAGGGTGCTTATCAATCACTGGGACAACTCCAGACCCTTATCACCACAGAGACAGCACTGAGTGGAATCTACAACACATAACAAACCTTACGAAAACAATCCTTATCTTCCAGTACTTTTCCTATATATTTATCTTCTTACAGTTTACCATCCTAAGAGCCTAAAAGCTCTTTGCCTTTGTCTTGTCACTTGTCCAGAGAAGTATTGTTCTTTGTTCAGATGTTCTATGAATCCCAAGTTCTAACCATCTCTGTTGAGTTACTCATTACTGAGTTCCTACACATATATGCATAACTGGACGCATCAATAAGACTGTTTTCTCTTGTTAATCTTTACTGATTCCTCTAATTTCCAGAGCCTCTATTGACAAAATGAGTAGGGCTGAGGGGAAATACTTTTCCTCCCCTTTCATACCAAGTACAGTTTCTTAAGTATAGTAGTATCATGTCTTAAAATATTTAAACAGCCCAGATGATTTTCACAGTAATTTCAGCAATGCACATTAGCCTGAGATGTTGATATATACTAAGGTGGATGTTGAAAGTAGAGTAAGGTAACAGATATATTTGTAAATATATATGAATACATTGTAATTTACTCTTCAAAAAAATTCTCTCAGACATCCAACATCCCAGGTAGTTGATGCTTTTAACCAAAAAATGACCATAACTAGCAAGAGAGCGAGAGTAGGGAGAGGGAATAAAAGGAGAGCGGGGAAAAGTATAATCAATTTCTTAAATTTCTCTATGTATGAATAAGAGTGTCTAGTCATGAAAGTGCTAGGTCACAGAATCTCTCCCTTACTGTAGGGAAGATGCTCCTTTTGCAATTACATAGTGAAGCTTGCCATCATACAGCAGAAGAAAAAATGACGTACGGAAATCAAAGAAAAGCCTGCCCCTTACCATTTATGGGATAGTGGGGAAAGAAAGTGGAAAGAAACAGTGATAAAGGTGGCAGAGTGTCAGACCACGGAGCCCTCGGCTTCTTTAGCTGAAGCTGCAGGTGTGTTACAGAAGTTTAAGGCAATGAGGAGTGGCCTCAGGAAAGTACGCAGTGCAGGATAAACTCTTTTCAACAGGAGATGCCACAGCCGAGTCACAGGGGTGGGATGCAATGGCCAGGCACACAGGGCACTGCAGCCTCCTGGCTCTGCCAGGGCCCACATGGCAAGAATGCTGACTGAGAGCCAGCAGTCACTCATGAAAACATGGCAAAAGCTCAACATGAATACAAGTCAGAGTTGGCCATGGATCATCCCTCACCCTTGACCTGGACATGAGAAGTTAGACCACGGATGTACCATTGTTTAAATTCAGCAACACAACCCTGTAGAGTACTGTTGTCTGGATGGGTCATTTGTTGGTAACGTCTGCCAGCACAGACGCAGGAACACCAGGGGCCTAAGGGCCTCTCTTTGCCAAAGGGCTTGATCACCTAACCCTCCCACAGCCCAAATAGAATTTTAGGAAAGATCAAAATAAGCAAGGGAGAAAATCTTGAAATGAAAAAAGTTTTCAAAAGAAACCGTTAAATCCAAAGAAACTAAATTACTGACTCAGGCTACGTGTGGACTAATTTTGCATGTCTCTACTTTCTACTATTTTGTCTGAAGAGGCTCGTGAAAGAGATAAGAGCTGTTTTGCTGAATAATGAATGGCACAATGTTTTCCTGGCACGATGGAGTAGAGTGTGAGTATATTTATGATGCCACTACAGTGTTCGCCATAAAACTAGCTGCACAACACTTACCATGACTGAAAACAGAGCATACCAAGTCTGTAAACCCATGGCAGGCGACACCATTCACTTTTTGGGACCATTTCAAATTATTTTGCTTTGGGATGAGGTTAGAGAGAATAAAACCCCATGTTGGCTAAAAGTAGAGGAATCTAGCTCTATTCCAAGATAATTAAGCTGGTCCACCGGCTCCAAGACATTAACAGCTGCTATTTTAATCACTAATGAGAGAGTCAGTTTCTGTAATCTGGGAGAGGGACCAAAAACATGGACTTGGTTTGCTTTCATTTGAATCAGTTCACTGGAGAAGAACTCTCTTAGCATCTTAGTTCTGTCACCCTGCAGGTTGCTGATAACCTGTAAAGAGAGGGAGCCCTGCTATGTCACAATGACACATGTGCACAGAGTAGCAAGCACATCGAGTCCAATGGTTACTAATAAGCACAGATGTAACACAGACTTAAGAAATGATTTCCGGGCACTCTAATTTGCAGTGCCCACAGAACTCCCAACAGATACATACACAAATAGGAAGGGCAGCTACTACCTTCTGAAAATATTTAGAGTGTGGGAACCTCAAATAATTTGCAAACCTCTTCATGTTTTTTCAAAAGCCTGAGTTTCTGAAATTAATCTTCTGATTTAAGGGATATTATGTGGGTCTTCAATACAGTTCTTTATCATTACTTGGGGTTTCGTGAGTTACTTGATATAATTGCATGAATGGTGCAGGATACTTGGCAGGGCTGGAATCAGAAAATACTCGATTCATAAGAACTATGAGATAGAATGATGCGCAATGTATCTGCACAAGAAAGTTTTAAATGAACAGACAATCCAGAAGAGGTATTTAGTCTTTTCCACTTGTATTCAAGGCAAGTATATTTTCTAATGGATTAAAATCTCAGGGAAAAGTAAGGGAATGATTATAAATTGATGACTAAATAATAGGGCATTCAGTTGGAGAAATGTAATTCTAATGATTATTAGCAATATATTCTAGCATTTCTAAGGCATAATGCCCTTAAAAATCTGTATGTACCTCTACTATAACATATTATGTTTTACTGAGATTACTTACTAACAGGTAAGTTTCCATAGGTAAATGTAGCATGCTTTGGAATAGTTTTTAAAATCTTATTATGAGACTGGTGTTCAGTCAGTGCTATTGACTAATAAGAAGTGATCCTTTACTCTGTAGGAATGAAAACTTTAAAGATGAATCAAATTGGAATACTACTGGATACTTGTAAGAGTTCATTAGCATGAAATGTTTGGAAAAATAGAATATAGTTTCTTGTATTGAGCTTAGAATAAGGTGAATGGAGGGGGGATGTATAGTTTATAATAAAAGATTTAAGAGGTCATTCCAATTTCCCACTCCAAATTTAAAATAAGATATATAATAATAGAAGCTACCGTGAACACATATCAGTTTCTCCATCAACCTCCCTCTTTAGTGCCTTACAGTTGCTTCCCTCCTCCTTCTCATCACTGCACAGCGAGAGGGTTCCCGGTATCTTCCTCACCAGAGATCTTTTGTGCATCCTGCGAACCAGACTATGGAGATTTCATGAACAAAATCCAATCTCTCTCCACCCCCCACTCTGGACATTAGGAAGTAAATTCTTTATTATTTGAAATGAAACTAGCATAACTGAAAAGCAATGTGACTTGCAAAAGCTTATTTATCCAGTGATGTAGGGATAGGCCCAATGAAGGGTAGTGTGCATTTCTGCAGAATGGCTGGATGGGGAGGATGCGGGAGCTTCTGTCTCCTTGTGAAGTTACATACAGTTTCTCACCGGGGCTAAACTGACAATCTCCTCAGGGCCCCAAAGCCGAGGAATGGTGTGAGAACAGGGAGGGTGAAGTGTGGCCTTTGGTCCTAACACCAAGAGAAGAAAAGAACAGATCAGTTAAATGTCCCATTAGACAGGGGACATCAGGGGAAAGTTGTTAGATTAATGGGCTACTTTTGTTCAAGGAGTGAGTTTCATTTTAGAGGAACTACAGCAAAATATGGTTGTTGTTTTTTTTTTAATATTTTATTCTTTATTTTCAGAGAGAAGGGAAGGGAGGGAGGAAGAAAGGGAGAGAAGCATCAATGTGTGGTTCCTTGTCACCTGCCTCCAGCTGGGGACCAGGCTGGACCAGGCCTGCAACCTGGTTATGTGCCCTGACTGAGAATCAAACCAGTGACCTTTGAGTTTATAGGCCGGTTTGGGTCTATTGAGCCACCCCAGTCAGGACAAACTATGTTTCTGAAGGCATTTTTGTTTCAGTTTCATAATCTAAAAGGATTACAAATTTCAGGGTCCTACTTAATCTAAGTAAAAGCAGGAACATACTTTAAAAGTTATCCTTTTGTGAGCCTGTTTGTGGTAGGACTTGTCAGGCTGCAGAGGAAGATGCAGTACAATTCTGAGGAACTGGATCAAAACATCTTTATTTATTCAGCATTTTGTTCCGGAAATTGTTAAGAAAATGCAAGAACATTTAAAGCTTATGAAGCATCGGTCTAATTTTGCCACTTGCAACAGCTTAAGCTTCATTTAAAAAAATACTCAACTCCACTGTTTTTTAATCACTGTCAATCACCTATATAAAGGCAAAAAGTTGAACAAAAATTATTATTTTATATATATATATATATATATATATATATATATATATATATATAAAACCTAACCCTTACCCTTTAGTAGTTGGCTTTCAAGAGTGTATTATGCAAAGAGGAACTTGCTAGACAAATATATTAAAATCTAACCCCTACCTTCTATGAGTGGGAGAGAGACACACACAAAGAACACCATAATTATGATTTAAAAAAAGGGGTAAGCACTGTGATAAAATAAGCCCTAGGTACTGCAGCGTTAGGGAAGAAGAGCTTCCAATTCAGTTCAATTCCTTTTTTCCTCAGCAGTGCATGGAATGGCCAGTTACCACAACCTGTGTAAAAACCTTCTTGTTCTTGGAACAGGAGAGCTTAACCTAGAAGTTATCAACTCATGCTGAACATCAGCATCCCTAAAAATAGTTTGAAAACATTACCTATATCCCAACTGCTCAGACTAAAGAGTAATCTAGATATTTCTAGAAACTTAATTGTTCTGTGGTAGAGATGGAGCATTGTTATTTAAAGAAAAAAAAATCACCTAACCTATTCTGCTGTGTAGGTAAGGCTGAGAATTACCCTCTTCTTTGGGTTTTCCGGGTGATTATGTAAAATTTAAAAGGAGAATAATTGATGTAACATTTGCTTTCTACAAGGTTGCATATTAAAAAGAGGAAAGGATTGAAATGAGGGTCCTAAAACCAAAATTGGGGTCACAGGGTTAAATAAATTCAGGATAGGACATGTAATATTAACAGAGAGAGGCAAAGTCAGGCTGCAAACTAAATATATTCTCTGAAGACTTATTAGTAGGCAAAGAAAGTTGGTGAGGGCTGTGAAAAATGATTTAAGCCCACCAGTGCCGTTCTGTCTGGGGGTAAGCTCAGTCAAAGACCATGTAGTGCTTTGCCGTATTACCACAAACTTAGCACCATCTGTTTCTTTTGTATGTTCCTCTCTTTCTGCTGAAGGGAACTGATTCCTGCTATATTATTAGGTTTCCTTTTATACACATGCCATCCTGTGGTTTGAATATCATTTTTGCAAGTAAAAAGTAGCATATTTGCCCTCCGAACATCCCCATACCTCTCAGTACTTGTTAACCTCCATAGCATCGCTAATGTTCAACTTCTGGGATTTCCCTGAAACATGTTGAAATGAGAAAAAACAAAAGACTAATTTGTTTCTTCAGCTCTACCAGGATGCCTGTTATGATTTTAAGAGTACTCTTATTAGAACATCTGATTTCAGTTGTTCTATTCTCTGGAGAAAATGTACTTATCACAGAAGCTGACGATATTGGTGCTTGAGTTTCAAAAGTGAGCTTTCTCTCCAACTCCCGGAACAACCACAAGGAAATTTAGTTTGAATATATTGATGCAAATAGGGAAAAATCCTGGCCTAATACATCACTCCAGAGGCATTTTAAAATTCAGCTTGTCCTCAGAGAGGTAATGTAGGTCTGGGGAACTCACAGTGTGAGTCCAACCTAGCGCACCATTGTATTTTGATTTGTCCTTGGATAGACTTAGAACTTTTCATTAACCAAGTCTTCACTTCTGTCATGAGGCCATTTTTCCTCTTATTCCACTGAGATATCTGGGTAAGCTCTTCTTGCGTGGGAGCTAAGGTAGGTAATATCTATCAAAACGGTCCCTTCCATCGCTCAAAGTTGTGCTTTATAAGCAAACAAGAGTGACTGTTCACTTGCCAATATAATGCTGAGCACTCATAAATATGAAAGAACAAATGTATCCACTGGCATTTCTGTTACTTACAGCTTATGATAAACAATAATCTTGAATAGAATTATGTGAGATAAAGAAAATATTGTGATTGCCTCCTCATGCAGGCTCTTTAATGCACTTGTTTTCAAAGGATCATTTGAAAAGCATGTGCCTCCCAGGTTACAGTGGCAGATTTTGTTGTTGTTGTTCACTGGGAAATATTTTGCTTGACATCATGTTTCAGTGAATTACGGGGATTCCAAGTTAATTTCACTGATTAAAAATGCTCTTATATGAAGTAAACTTAGCATTTCTGCTTGATATTTTCAAAACCTTTTAGGGCCTGGAGGAAATTCTTTTCAATATTAGTATGCCCTAAAGTCATATTCCATATGAAAAATATTGCTATGTTATATATAAATCAGAAACATGTTTTAGCTTAAAGAGGTATAGGTAAGTCAGGAAAAGAAACATATGAGGGGGGACCCCCAAACTTCCAGAATTTATTTATAAAAAATGTGTATTTATTCTTACACATTTAAATTCAGCCACCTTCAAAGTACTCCCCATTTGATGCACTACACTTGTTGAGACGTTTTTTCCATTGCTCAAAAAATGTCAATTTTGATGCATTTTTAAAAATATATATTTTATTTATTATTACAGTTGTCCCAATTTCCCCCCCTTTGCCCCCCTCCACCCAGTACCCCATTTCTATCAGCAATGAGAAGCTGATAGAAGGCAGTAATTAAATGGTGAATTGTCTGCATGTGAAAGAAAAAAAAAAACATACACATTGATGGTTACAGAATAGACAAGGCGTTGTTAAGAAGAATAAAGGAAATGGAGAAGCCAAAGAGCTTATAAGCATGACTCATGGACATGAACTAAGGGGGCATTGCTGGAGGAAATTTTGATGCTTTTTATGGCTTCTGCTGTTTTTTGTTTCACCTCTTACATATTGGTAAAACATTTCCGTTTGAGGACTTTTTACATCCCGAAAAACAAACAAACAACAATCCAACAAAAAGTGTTTGGGTGAGATTGGGTGACTAAGAAGGGTTGGGCATGAGGGTCATGTCATTTTTAGTCTAAAATGGTTGAACACTCAGGTGCGCTAGTAAATCACCCATCATGAAATGGGCAGAATCATTGAAAGAGTTCAAAAAATTCACCGAAGCTGAGCACAGCCTCTCACAACAATGCCAGCTGGTGCACTGATACAGATGGGCTCCTAGAACATTCACCTAGCAGAGGAATTCTGTATTAAACGGGGCCTGCCCTCCATAAGAATATTCTGTTTGGGGGGGTATTGCCCCCTCATATTCATTATAAAAGACATCATGAAGCACAGATTAAGTGATCAATGCATATTAACTGATTAAAAAACAATGCCTGCTGCACCATGTTTATGTCTCAGCATATTATCCTGACATTTTATATAGATGCTGAGGATCAAAAAAATAATAATAAAGGTGTTATTATTAATTTTTTGTCTACCTTTTTAACTTCTTCTGGTTGAACTAACAACCAAATTATCATGAAACAGATTAACAGAAAAAAATGACCATGCTTATTACGTATATATTGTACATATGGGGGTTCCATAACAATATGAGACCTGAGGATGTACTGGGCAGCTGAGACTTACAGGTTATTCTGAACCAAGAGGGAGACAGGGTTTGGCATTTCAAATGGAAAGAAGCAATCCACATGTTGACGAGAAAGAGGAAACACATAAGCTTGGCAAACAAATCCTTGCTGGACCACTAGAAACCATGGGACACAGAGCAGAATCTAACAGACTTGCTTGGGTCCTCTTTCTCACCACACTTAATTCATGTAAGCTAAGGCGAATATGCTAAGGTTCCCTTCTTGAAGCAAGTTTTCTTACCTGAATTCCTTTAGGCAGGTAAAAGGGGAGGATCAAAAGTTATTTTTCAGACTTTTGTTTCTTAAAATAACTAGCTTAAAATAATCAGTATTCATCCCAAAAGGTATATTTTAGGGTGACAAACTCTGGTCCCTCTCAGTATATTATTAATGTAGTCTCATCTTTCCATTTTATAAATAAGTATCCCAAGACACAAAGAAGGAACTTTGTCAATGTTACTGAGATACTATTAGTATAAGTTTTTGAATCCTAGTCCATTGGTTTCCATTTAACCATCTTCCCACGCTATAAATTCTTCCAGTACCAGGCATTAATAAATATTGTTGTGGGGCAAGTAGGGTAAAGAAGTTGGTGAAAGTATTACATATTATACAGAGAAGATTTCATAATTGCCCTTTGAAGTTATTAAGATGTCATATTTACTGATTCCAAAGAATCATCAGTCTCGTAAGCTATTGATATGACCAAGTTGTGCTTAATGAGGAGAGAAAGAAGAAAGGAGACAGGACACAAGCACATGATGGAAGTCCCTGAGTACATTAAGCCTGGGCACCTGGGGTAATGGTAGATAGGAGAATGAGAGATAGGATATTTTTGGTTATTGATGTTCTTTAGCAATTTCCCATTACAAACTGTGCAATATAAACCTTAAGGACAAATACCATTATACAGGGGCAGCAAGAACTATTTTCACTTGTGGGGTTTATTAAAAGTATAGAATTGCTGGCCTGCAAACCCAAAGGTCTCTGGTTTGATTCCCAGCCAGGGCACATAACCAGGTTACAAGCCAGGTCTCCAGCCAGGTCTGTAGCTGGAGGCAGGTGAAAGGCAACCATACATTGATGTCTCCCTCTCTTTCTCCCGTTCTCTCTAAAAATAATAAATAAATTTAAAAAAATAGAATTATTTAGAAAATAATGATATATCATTGAAGGGGCAGCATCAAAATAAGAGAGATATATACAGATTTACTTATATATATCCCAGAAATTAAAATGTAAACTCTTGGTTTTGAAACGTTTGGGAAGCCATGACCATCAGGTTACAATAATGATAAAATAACAATGACTTTCCATTGGTTCACCTTCCTTTGTTCTTTGTATGTGGGAGACGTAGCCATTCACATTCCGCAATGAGTGAGATAATTGCCTACAGATTGCCTACATAAACTTCAATGAAGTGGTGATTTGGAGAAAGCATTTTTATTTTTATAAAAATGTATTTCTGAAGACATTCCACAATATGTCACACATAAGAGAGAGAAGTGTGAACAGAAGGGTAACATGGTTAAGCAAATACAAAGCTGGCTGAACCACTGTAAAAAGACTATGAGGTTAATGGATCAGGTTCACCCTGGTAAGGAGACCCCTGTTGATGTGCCAAAGAACTCTGTACTCAACCATGTCTTCTAGAACATTATTATGAATGACTTGTATAAAAATGTAACGTCAAAGCTGTCATATCTGCAGATCTCACATAGCTAAAATCTGTAACACAGAATCAGGGACCCAGTGTAAATTGACAGGCTAGATAATTGGCTAAAATTAACCAGAGTATATGAGTATTTTGAGAGAGCCCATGTTCAGGCATAAACCAAGATTGCAGCCAGCGTATGACCATCCAATCTCTGATATTAAAAAAAAAAAAAGGTAATAATATAATGACAATTTTTATTTTAGTCATTCCTATGTGCAGGTACTCTTCTATGTGTTTACATGTACACTTATTCTTAAAAACAGGTCTATGAGGTAGTTACCATCATTCCCATTTTACAGATGAGAAAACCAAGGTACAGAAAGTAAACTTACTTTCTGCAAGTTACACAGCTAGTCATTAAAGAGGGGCATGAGAATTGAACATCTAATTCAAGAAGCACTCTATCCTAAATTCTGTTCTTATGTTTCCAAAACAAGTAAGTAGTGAACATTGCTTAGGGGAAACTTTGCTGAACAGCCCAGACTGAAACTTTTCTTTGACAGAGACTTTTCAACAGGACACATGTGTTGCCAGAATGGTTAATGTCATCTCCAGCAGCATTTGCAGAAGAAATGTCTCTACAACAAGAGAGGGAATATTCCTGTTCTTTCATTTCTGTTATTCTGATTCAAATTCATCCTGAATGTAATTTAATGTGCTCCACATTTTCTACATTTATAGTGATACCAATAAAGGTACTTAACTCATTAATGAAGAAACAATGACATAAAATGTAAGATAATTTGAGCTCAGACAAAATTTTGAAACTATTTGAGCAATTATTCAAAAAATCAAGTTGATGAAGGCAGCAAGCTAGATAAATTGAAACTGAAGTCTGTGACTTAGTCCAGTCAATTCTTTTTCAATCATATTAATGTATAATTACTACATCATTATTTGGATCAACTCAATGAACTGGGAAAATCCTCACATTTCACAAATAACCAGATCTTGCTTCAACATGCTCTTCATTTGATCATATTGTCCCTCCTTTTTCTTAATTTTCATTGGTTGCTATTTGTTCAGTAATGTTAAGAAAAAAAGAATTGAAACTACATTTAGTTGGTTTCAATCTACTCTGAATATTCTGGATTAATGATTTTATCATACTTAGTTTTGAATTTTAAATGTAGAACTGGATTGCTGAATTCTCTGCAATCAACTTTTGGAAGATGCTTTGTGCCTTCCTTATATTTAATGGAATCAAATTTGAAATTTATAGGATTTCTCTCATAGTATGAAGATTGATAGAAACTTGAATTCTTCAAAAAAAATAATTTAGGAAGAAATTTTGAAAAGATTATGGAAGTAAAATTAAATTCACAGTTCAAGTCTTTCAACTAGGAAGTTGCACTGCATTCCATTCTGGACAGAAGCTTGATTTCTTGAATTGCACTTGTGAGGTTGTTTACCTTCTATCTTTTCCTCCTGAATAAGCCATAGTTATGATCATTATACTTCTGTGACACTATTGGAACTATTTAAAAAAATTATTTAGTTATTTTTAGAGAGAGGAGGGATGAAAAAAGAAGCGGAGAGAAGCTTCAATGTGTGGTTGCCTCTCACATGTCCCCAGCTGGGGACCTGGTCTGCAACCCAGGCATGTGCCCTGACTGGGAATCAAATCAGCAACCCTTTGGTTCACAGGCTGGCACTCAATCCATTGACCAACATCAGCCAGGGCTAGAACTGATTATTTTTGGAGCCCATTCCCTTATATAATGAATGTCAGAAACTATACATTAAAAGAAAAATTAAGTACAATAGTCTATTTTTAAATATGAAGACCAATTACAATTCTCCAGATAAATATACATAATTATAGTAATTATAATTCAACAATAACTCACTAGTACTTACTATTATAAACTCATAAACTATTATTCAGTACCCTATAAAATTCAAAATCTAATTGAAAGTGCTAGTTTAGCATAATTCCCACAAGCCATTATTCTTTAATATTCTGGAATGAATGAGGTTTTGGTTGAGCTTTTAATTGATACTGACAAGCAATAACCACTGGAATGAAACTGCAATTATGAGTGGCAATTAATCACATTTGCTGTCATCTTTGGTGTCAAACAAAATTCAATAATATTCTAAATAGTTTTTAAAAGTTTATAACTTTTATGCTTCAATCTACTTAATAGAAACCTAAAGTACTTTCTTGTAATAATCAAGTGATACCCAAAGTGTATTTATGTAAAATATGAACACTGTATTTTCTTAGTTTCAAAAGCTTTTGTTTCTCTTTTGAATTTCCTTGAAGGATAAATCATCTCATCTCCCACCTGCCTTCTCTCAGCACATCTTTCGGACTCACAGAACACCTCTGGACTCAGCAGAAATGACCAATGGGAAAGAAACTTTTGGGAGCAGGAACTTGAGCAAGCATCGTTAAGGACTTGAGATCATTTTAGAGGAAGAGTTAGAAGCTTCAATTGATCAATGTCTCTTTGAATTAGGGCAAGGAGGCAGCAAGATTTAATTTCCTTTCCCTCATTATTTCTAATTAACAAGCAACTAGCAATGTCCCTTTCTTCTATCCTAAGGCATCAGTACACAAGCATCCTTCACCAACCAGCTGGGTCTGTTCAAAAGCCACTGGAGGATTCTTCTTGGCATCCAGGCTATGGCCTTAGGACTGAAATATATGAAGGTATTCACAGTAAACTGAGCTATGCTGCCTATCAGATGATCACATCAAGGGCAGTATTAACACCAGAATATCCAACCCCCGATAAGTGAAGTACTCTGTGCAAAGTGGACGTTGTGACCTCAATAGATAGATGTGTACCAGATATTCAAGCAGGTAGACAGGCAGATTAAACATTAATAAATCTCAACCCTTGTTTGGTCAGTGAGACAAGATTATAAAAAAACAGTCTTGTCTCATTTTATGTACTTACTTTGTGGCAAGTTTAATACACTGGGATAGTTAATCCTTAATGAACTACAAAAGGAAGTACTCCAAATCTGAAAAATGTTTTCTAGAAGGGTCTTCCATAAGCCGAATTTGTCAAAAAATATAAAAATAAAAATGAATTTATTCTTTCAAATTAAAATTGAATAGATATAGCTAAGTTATTTATCTAGAAATAGTTCTAAACAACAACATTTTATATTTTCATGGACTGTTAATAACAGTGAAGGAATTTACTAGAAAGCAGATACTTAGAGAAGAACATTCTACTAATTGCCTATACTTATTAATAATGTAAAATAACCTTCATTTTAATTATTCTTAGTTTTTGCCTTTACTTCTGTTTCTAATAATTGCATTATGTATGGTAAGTAAATTTTATTTACTATATTGGCTATCCAAATGAAATATTTTTCTTTTTTTTTTTTAAGATTTTATTTATTATTTTCAGAGAGGGGGAAGGGAGAGAGGCAGAGAGAAAGAGACATCTATGAATGGTTGCCTTTCATCTGCCTCCAGCTACAGACCTGGCTGGAGACTTGGCTTGCAACCTGGTTATGTTCCCTGGTTGGGAATTGAACCAGTGACCTTTGGGTTCGCAGGCCGGCATCTTATCCACTGTGCCACCAGCCAGGCCTTCTTTTCATTTTTTATGTTCATTATTAACTAATAATTACATAATAAGACTTAGATGCCATACTTTTTTTCAAATTGCATCAGTATAATATAACCTTTTCTTTTTTCTTAATTATGGCTCTAAAACTACTAGATTATGATATCTTTTTGTTTGTTTCTTTCATAAGTTGTTTAAGTTCTACTCTGATTCTCGATTTTTCTCTTTCTCTTCTTTCTTCTCTTCTACTGTGTTCATAACTGTAATTAAATAAATTTAAATGGCTGAATTATTCAATTAGGAGGTCTATTATTTTCACTTGATTAGGTTGTATGTTTTGGGTTACTCATGCTGGCAGGCAGATATAAAGAAAAGAAAATCTTGATTAAATTATGAAGTACCACAGGAGTAGTAGTGAAATTCTTACGGTTGATGAGAACTGCTAGTTGCTCTTGAGCTTTGAAAAGATGAAGCTAAAATATCTTGTTTGTAGGTTGGAACTTTGGGGTCTTAATTGAACCTAACCCAGGTACCTGACCAGAGACCATATGCCTTTAGAGCCAATTTGCTGCACAGCTCTGTGTGAGGTGCCCTGCGTAAAAATCCAAGTGAGACTTATCTTCTTTCCTAATTAAGTTTCAATCTCACCTTTGGCGCCTGTTGCCCTTCCATCAGAACACGTACTCAAAGGGTATAACCTGTTTTTTGCTCTTTACAGGTCTATAAAATGTCTGACTGCCAGAAGTGCTATTTAATAAAGCCAGTTAAGGGAAATCCTGTTCCTAGGTGGATGGAGCTCCAGTCTTGTATCAAGCTACATGATTAGAAAGGTGCACATCAGAATGACGTGAGATTCCCCTACTATAGAATCACTTGTATATAATCATACTTTAATGTAAATTCATTCAGAGCAGATACAAGAATAGATTATACAAATAATTGTGTTTCTGTTGAAGTTCTTATCTGCTGTATTGTTCAATGTCCCCTTCAAAAGTCTTTTTAAATCTGTGGTGAATTTCTTGTACAATGTGATAATTGAGATAAATTTATCTCTTGAAGAAATACTCAACAGAATACTTCTTTTCACAGGATGAGAATTATGTAACTGAACAGTTTCCAAAATAGTTTTAAAAGTATTGTGGAGGATGTTGTTATGTATGAAAAGTGAAAAATGTCTATGGCTATTAAACTAAATTTGTGTAGCAGTTGAACTAAGATTCAAAAAATGAACAGGTTTCTTTTAAACTGTAGGATGTCCTCAAGACTTTTGCTAAAGTGTGCTGACTTTGAGTCTCCAAGGAGACCGAAAGCACATTTTCCAAGCTCACTGGAAGATACAACCCTTGTTTTCAGATCACTATTAAAGTCTCTCTAAATAATTAAAGAACTAAAGGAAAATTTATAAAACATGGTTTTAAATACTAGGATGTAATTTTTTGCATTATTATTTAAACTAGTAAGTCCAAAACTAAATATACAACTCAGAAGATCAAAAATACCTCTTTAGTGAATATAATTTTTCCATTACATTAAAATTATAGCACTCATTATTATTCATTATAATATCTTGGAAGCAAGTAAATTATAACTGTATGAAACTTTAAAAACATTTAGAGCATTATTAAAAACACTATAAGGGAACATACATAGTGACAGCAGATATTTTTCAAAAATCAATTTACTCATCACTGTCACTGTCATTTCACTTTGCTTAAAATACTAAACTTCAAGAATGATCTCTTTATTTAAATGATATAGAGGGCATAATATATCCTTGAGATGGCCTTGAATTATCAAAGCCAAATAAAACTTCCACACATAATAAAAGACAACTCCTCAACTTGAATAAAAAGATTATATTTATTTGAACACTATTTGAAAAATTAATATCTATAGCCTTACAAATTGTTACTTATTTTTTTTAACTTTTAAAATGCAGCTCCCTAATTACCTAAGCCCTTGTTTTCATATTAATTTTAATATAGTCGTACTCCTTTCAGTTAAGAAAAAATATTCAAATCCTTTGGAGAAAGAGAAACATCATTCAACTATAATTCAGCTTCTTCACAAGTGCTTTCTCAAACCTGTATTCACAGGAATCACTAAAGAGTTTGCCAAAACACCAATTCTCTGGGTCATTTTACAGGGATTCTGATTCAGTAAGATTGCAAGAGGCCCTAGAATCTCCGTCTTGTATAAGTACCTCAGGTGATTCTGGTAATTGTGCATGGCCCAAAATTCAAACATTTGAATTCAAAATTCAACATGTTGTTGAAAAACATGTTGCCAGGACAGACCAATTTTGGTTGTATTTAAACTCAACTTCCCTCCTATTTTAGAAGGCTTAGACGCTGGCTTTGCTCTGGAAAAGATTATGAGTCACTCAGAACTTCAGAATAAAGATGCTCATGCTTCCTTCCTTCTCAAATCCTTCTCGCATTCTATCCGTACCCAAGACACTTTGTTCCACCACTAAAAATGTGGAGTCTAGTTTAAGCACTGATACTAACTAGCTACATGGCCCAATTGGCAATCTCCAATTAGGAACTTCACTAAACCTCATGAATTTCATAGTGTAGACTGGGTTAAATTATTACAAAAATCACAATCAGCTTTAAAGTTCTGTGAGTCAGGTGTGGAACTTGATTTTTCTTTTCATTTTTCCCTCTATACTATTTTATGTAAGCCATATGCTTTCAAAATGAGCTTTAAAAGCAGATGTTTTTCTGATAACCTAAGACTTGTCTTTCTCACAGTACCACACATGTATCCATTCTCTTTCAGAGATAAGACATAAAAATATAAAAAATTAATGAGCATTGTGACTTTGACCAGAACTCAATATATTTTCTCTTGACTTGACTTGGATTCCTAAATGACTCTGCTAAGTCAATGTGGCCAGGAAAAAAGGGTTACATTCTGAGGCAGGAAACAAAAAACAAACAAAAAAAGTGATTGAATACATAGGGGTTCTCTCCCTTTCCTTGAATGAGCAAAGTAATTAAAGGTAGGGGCAACCTCATAGTCATAAAAAGAGGTAGACCAAATATAAACCTACAGTGACAGTGATGCCAACGAACAGTCTGATTCCTCTTTTCTAAGGATGAAATTCCACTACCAACTCTTCTTGGTCTCCAGCCAAGCAGCGATATCTGTTTAGGTGCAACGATAAAGTAAGTACCCAGTTTTCATTTGCATTGGGTGCGCTAAAGAAACCAATGTGTGCCCTGACCACCATGGCTCAGATGGTTGTCTTCCTACCAAATGAAAGGTCACTGGTTTGATTCCTGGGCAGGGTAAACGCGTGGGCTCTGGGTTCTGTCCCCATTGGGGCGCATGTGAGAGGCAACCCACAGATGTTTCTCACATCAATGTTTCTCTCGCCTTCTTCTTCCCTTCCCTCTCTCTAAAAAATAAATTTAGTAATAACAATACCACCACCTGCCTACTTTCCTCTACCAGCTACCAAAGAACAAGCAGCACCTGTGGACTATGAGTGGGAGTGCGGTCCAAGGTCACCTTGATCAGCGGCAGGACATAAGGGCTGCTTGTGCCCTGTCAACTATTGGATTGCTCTTGAAACCCAGGATATGATGTTTCTATGTTTGACAGAAATTTTTGGAGTCAAACGATTTAGATATTAAATAGATAGAACCAATATAAAATTTCAATCCGATAGAGTAACTTCCATTCGATAGCCAAGTATGTTATTACTTGGCATTAAGATGACCCAGTTTTAGTTGAGAAGCTAAAAATATCCACAATTCTTTATTAGAAAAGGTGTGAAATAGTTGGCAACAAGCACTACTTGTTGGTCAGTGTGATTCATAAAAATATACAGAATAAAATGTTTAAATTAAAATGTTTTTGATCCCGTAATCCATCTCCAAACTCACTTTATAATTAACTTTGTGGTGTACTATATGTACAGAATTCTTATTTTTAAAAAAGAGGTGAGTGCGTTATGTAGATAGCCAGCTTGTAGTGTTAGTAATTCTGACAGTAGGTATGTATTATTATTCTACAATGTGTAGCAAATTGATTACTTTTAAGATATGAGCTTTGAAATCATAAACAGGCTCTGGCCTGACAGGGACACATTTCCTCCATTCTTCAAGGCTATTCACCTCCCTAGCCTTCAACTGTAAAAGGGGCACAATATTACCTATAAAATGTTGTACACAGTAAATCAGTTTCCCCACAAGAGAACAATTATTTCAAAATGGCCCCCTGAAAAAGAAAAGCATACCTATGATGTTCATTACTCACAGAGGTTGCAACGGAGGAAATTTCCTGGGTAAGGACTTCACTGACTACTGAAGATGAAGAACCACCAGTCTGCTGACTCTCTTGTGTGTTTCTGCTAGGCATTGGTGACCATTCTCTCACTGTCTGAGCTCTGGACTTTAATAAATCAGTGAGATTCCTGAGTTTAAACACTTTTGGTTAAAATAAAACCTTTTTTTTTAGTGAAATAAAGAAATTTAAAAAAAGTAGAATTTGTGAAAGGTTGTATGTAATAAGACCTCCTTATGTTACTTTAATCTCCCCATGGTGCCTATATATTATATTTTTTAATACTTCAGCTTGCAAGCTTGACAATAATTGTTTCCAAAAACACCTGTACATTCCCCTATTGTGCACTATAGTTAAATAATTAAGTAGAACACTTTCAAATTAAAAAATGAGCTTGGTTCAGTCTTTCCAAGATTGTTTAGCTGCTTCTTTTCCATTGCCTCATTTGCACTAAATTTTAAGAATTATGATTAAATCAGTATTCTTTTTATCTAACCCCTGAGTTGGTGAATGTTCCATAATGATGTATTTAAATATATTTTTGACAATGTTGCTGAATCCTTCATGTGAAGAGACCTTATTTTTATATTTTAACTTTCTTTTCATCATTTGTCCCTCGAATTGCCCCTGAGAATGTTATATGTTATAACTTGTATAATTATAAAAACAGCGATTCCAAAATGAGTGGCATCTGTCTTTGGCCCTTTTTTACACTGTCCCCAGGATCCATGGAATAATCCTTAAAGATTCCATCCTGTTGAAATAATTCGTATTTGGCTGATGTCAATAGCTGGAGAACCTCACAGCAAGCATTCAGAGTCTGGTATTTCATTGTCCTCATGGGGTTACTGTGCATGGTGGTATAATGAAGATCCATTCAGACTCATATAATTATTCAATGCACTTTCCAAGAATTCCTTTTTCCTTTCATCCTTATTGTGTTCCCCAAGGAAACAGGATGTATCAACATCCGGTATGGTAGACAGAATAGGTCATAGTATCACATTGTATTTTCTATCAGATGCTAATTTACAATATGGCATGCTCGAGTTCTTCCCTGATGAACACTGTAACTCCTAATATAGATCTAGCAATATCACTTGCTTTTCTTCCTGTTTCAAGTTGTCCCTGTCATTGCTTTTAGCCTATTTTTATGTGTGAATAAAAGCCTGTGTCTCTTTCTGGAGTGCAGCTTTCTTATTATAGTGCACAAAAGTAAAATGTAAGCAAAAAAGATAAAATAGCTCCAGATGTGGTAATTCAGTGACTAACAGTTGAGCTATATACTGATAGAAAGAAAATGCCTGTCAAAGATTGAACTTAATTTTGATTCTTAGAAAAGTGGTAGGGGAGAAACAATAGGGGCTTTGCCGTTCTCTCTGCAGTTCTTATGATGCATTGTGTGACGTAGGGGAAAGTTACTTCTGAACTCACATCAGACTGTGGTGAGACCAAGGTATGGTATGCAAAATTCACCAAGTTTGGTGCCATGGCACAAAATCCGAGGGCAATACATTCAGCATTTGTCTGCTCCAATGCCTTCTCCACCTTCCAATATCTCCCTGAGATTTCTCAAATAGATCAGATAGAAACTATGACTTTTAAAGCTCAATTTTACACATAGAAGTGTTTTATGCATTGTCTTGGCAGAGTTCATTTAGTTGAAATATAAGTCTACCAGGCAAATTTGGATTTCTATATCACTCAGCACATTTATGTCATTATTATGTCATCTATTTTATAACAGAAAACTCAGAAGGTAGAAAACTCAATAAAGGCTATGACCTGGTCTACCTGATTACCCCCTTTTTCAGGGCACAAACTTAACAATAATTACCTTGGCAAATAGTTTAAAAGATAACTTTACTAGCAGTACAGTTTTATACTTTGGTAAAGAGAAACAGAAGATAGGCTTAAGGTAATCCTCGGGCATATGTGTAAAAATGTTTTATGAAAGATTCACTATGACTTTTATGAATTAGTAATAAAATCAAATATGAAATATAAATTTATAAAATATTATGTTTCATCATTTCATATATTCATTTTTATTAACACAAGCTCTGTAACTGAATGGAAGGGAAGAAAATGAAGAATTTTGTATATTAAGGTAGAGGAGGTTAGGTAAATTATATGCATAATATTGGTTCCTGCAAGAACATCGGTTTTGAAACAATACTTAGTGTTGTCTTGGGACTGTTACCTGGCCATCTAACCATTGATTCATGTAGCCACTACCTAATAAGTACTCCCTTAGTGAACTAGTGCCAAGCCAGGAATTTCTCTACTTGTTGATGCTGGCTTTCTTCCGAATCACTCTTCAATATAGATGGGGGTGCTGTTCAACTTCTTTAACAACTTGTATGGTATAGCACAGGAACTAACTACTCAGAAAAGACATTTCTTAAGTGTTTCCTACAGGTCAAGCATGATACAAAAAATTGATATACATTATTACCATTTATTTCCTTAATCACCAGGAGGTAAATACTATTCTTCTTCCCATTTTACACATAAGAAAGCTAGGATTTAGAGACATCACTTGCTCAAAGTCATATCATTTGCAAGTAAAAAGGTCAGAATTAGAATCAAGGCCATGACCAGTGATCATGCTCCTAATAAACAGAGATCCTGTGTAAAAAAATCTATAATATGGTGAGTCATGAGTAGTTAAAATGCCTGATAGTTGCCCTCATTTTTAAACAATTTTGCCCACACACTTGTTGACGAAATGCGTCATATAATTATGCATCTCATATTTGTCTTTTCACCTACTTTTCAATCATTAGGAAAAGTGATTACAAACTTTGTTTTCTGAATTTCTGAAAATTGCATCAGCTGAAGTGTTTAGGAAAAAATGCCTTGATGATTAAGAGCCTCATGCCCAATAGTTACAGTTCCAAAATTGTAAGTTTAAATTGTGCCCGAGAAAAAGATCTTGGTTATATTACTAAGAAAAGTGAACCATGGCAAGGAATCAGGGCCATTTGGGGCTAAAAAATGTGTAAGCTCCTGTCTGGTTCAGATTTACCATTTTACAGATGAGGATGAAGGCCCTCATTAGGCCCTTGACTGTGGCCAGATCGCACTATGAGGTGAAGCTGGGAATGGAATGCAGTCATTGGATTCTGCATGTTCTTGGAGGTATGTATAGAAAACAGAATGACTGGTAGTCAAGGGTCTCCTCAATCTAAGTTTTGCCACTAAATGGCCGTACTGTCTTCGCTCATGTTTAAGCCTACTACCATTCCAATTCAGAATGCAAGCAATGCCTTTATTTGTTCTTCTGATCTGAAGAGTTTTCACATTACAATCTAAGTTTTGTTTGGGATATAGTTATCCTTGAAGCCTTTCTAAAAACCTACTATGGTTTCTTAAAAATTCTTCTCTAAATATTTGACGTGTATTGGTCATATTGAGGCAGGAGAATAAGAAGTGAGGAAACAGGGATAGCTGATTCAAACTGGCATCTTCCAGCATCCTGACTCAGCAGACACCTCCGTTGTACGACTACTCCCTTAAGCATTAAACCCTCAGGATGGTGAGGTTCCGATCAAAACCAAACAATCCTAGGCACAAAGCCTCAGGTCTGTTGACCACAATGACAGAGTTGTGGTCAAACTACTGTAGAAATAACAACGAGGCCTCAGTTGCGTTTCAGCACCTGGCCCACAAAATCAGCCCAACCAGAAGAAGCAACGCCATGGCTGACATCAGCACCTGGAACACTGACTAACGACTCCTGCCCCAGTGGCAACCAAGCAGGAGACACCATGACCTTGATCCTACACATCCATTTTTTAAAAACATTAAAAATTTTTTTTCATTATTTTTAGAGGGGGACAGGTGGGGAGGAAGGAAGGGAGAGAAACATCAACATATGGTTGCCTTTCACCTGCCTCCAGTTACAGACCTGGCTTGCAACCTGGTTATGTGCCCTGGCTGGAAATTGAACCAGTGACCTTTGGGTTCGCAGGCCGGTGCCTTATCCACTGAGCCACACCACCCAGGGCTATATATCCATTTTGATGAAACAGTATTAAAACATGCCTGGAAAGCTGATAAATATTTTATTAAGATCCTCCCCGAAGGTTTCTGCTTTTAGAAAACAGATTAAAATCCTTAAGAGGAAGGTCCTAGTGTGAGCTCTGTCTCTCTCTTTTAGAACATGCCTGATCCATCTTTGGATGGATGTGTATCTTTGCTTTTCACTTCTAAGCTCTAAGAGTCCCCACAAGACTTGCAAGCAGGGGAGCAGCAAGCAGTGACAACTCATTCCGGGCTAACCCCCTGAACCTGTCTCCAAGGGCCCTTCTTTTTTCTCTGCAACTTCTTTCTAGAGTCCTCGCAGCCCATCTGGCTCCCTGCTTCTGCCTCTGTGACTTCATTTCTAAAAGGCCAAGGCAGTTCTCAGAGAAACCCACTTGAATCTTCTCTTCAAGTATACTTTCTTTTTGCATGCTAAATAAACTTCCTCTTGTGCTAAAGCTCTTGGCTCTGAATTCTTGCTTTACCGAAATCAAGAACCAAGAGCCAACATTGTCAGGAACAATATAATCAGAGATAAAATGTTTAATAACACATTTAAGTAAAGAAGTTTTAAGATTGCTATTAAGAAATAAGAAATGAGAGTCAAAGGTGGCCAATGCAGAAACTCAAGGGCTCAAAGTACATTTTGATAAAACAACAAAATGTGATATACTGTATGACTAAAAATACAGAGAAAACTTACTAGAAAAATTCATACAATTTTAATATTCTTTGCCATTCCAACTGGTTTTCACAAGAAAAACATATCAGGAAAGACTTACAAGTGTCCCTGTAGAAGGCCTAAGCTACACCAGAATGAAAGGACTTTAAAACACATTACAAATGCCACTAAAATTCAATTTTAGTTTTGGAAAATATTTTCATTACAGTTGACTATTTACTCCCTATTGCTCCCAAAGAGAAAAAATTGTTAATAGTAATAATAATAAACATCTATATTGTTTACTATGTGATAAGCACTTTTAATATACATATATAAAATCAGGTTTAATTTTATGTTGTCATTTTACTATTTATCTACTTTAAAATAGTGTTACTGAGTAGTTTACAAAAGTTGTACAAGGATAGTTTGTAAAACTTGTTAGTATTCTAAATAAATATTCTGGTTTCATTTTCAATGAAAATAACATATGCAGGGTTGTATATTTCTGGGTTTTCTACACCCCTACATTTTTATATGAAAATATATTTGTTTAAATATTGTGCTTGCCACATACCTTAGAATTTAGTTTGTGATTGCTACATATCTTAAAATCTATAATGTCAGAAATGAAGGTAAAATTGGTAATTATATAATAAAGGAACCATCAGTAGTGACAAAATGAGGGCATCTTACAGCTGATACAATGGAGGGTGAAAGATGTGAAAGGACCCTCATGGTCATTTAATTAGTTGGGGGTAAAGTTAGAGCCACCTTCCTTTGCTTCCAGCACGGACAATTTTCCACAACAAACACAATCCATGTAGCTGTAAACTCTCATCAATAACTAGCAATGAAGGTAAGGCTTTAAGGACAGCCTCCTTACAATGTCTTTAAAACTGCAGGGTATGGAAAGAAATGTTCCATTGTCTGTTTAAAATACTAGCATAAAGAGTAATTTTAAATAAAATGGCAAAGATGTAATACAAGGACACAGCTCTGGGGACCTGAGAACACTTCCCCAGTGTTCCGTCCCATGGCTCCCAGATCCCCGCACAAGGGAGGCACAGCCCCACTTCTCATATATCTGCTGCAGTCCGCTCTAGGTCCCCCCTAATCTTGAGTGGGGCCACTATTAACCCATGTAGTGCCCCTTCTGGATGGCTGAATTAGAAAAAGGTACCATATTGGGGTGATTGTCAGACTCTCAGGTACAGGAGGACTTTGCGCCAGGAAAATGTTAGCCTTCTTCCAGGAGGACAAGGAGGCCCCCAGAGCATGCTGCCTTCGAGAGCGAACCGATGGCTGATATCAGCCCCTTCCTGCTTTCTTGGCACTTTATGTGGTGACCTTGCTGTTGCATCTGCTCTCTCATGAGTTTCCCTGAAGAGTAGAATGAGAGTGGTGGAATCCTCTAGCAGTGCTTATTAACACTTCTATTGCTTTCTCTCTAGTCTCCGATGAGATGTTTTCTTTCCCTTGTTCAAAGGCAGTATCTCCATTTATTCCTACTATCTTATCTTCCCCCACTTCAATCAAGCAGTCCATTTTGGCTTATTTACCTTCAGCTTTTTCGGTATCCTGACTCCTTTCTCATTTATAATTCTTTTGCCTTAGCTGTTCACCAACACTCTTTCCTTTTCCTCCTGGGCTCATAGGTCACCCACATTTCCCATCCTCCCTTATATCAGGTGTGCTTTATGACTAAGATCTGGCAGTTGGGCAGGTGGGTGGAAACAAATAAATGGTGTATGGATCTGGCCTTCAAAACTTTCCATGAAACCTTCCATGTTCTCTATCTTTTTCCAAGTGCAAAAGGTCCAGTAGAGGTCTGTGGACCTTGGGGGATGACAAGCTCATTTGATCAAAGGAGCCTGGGTCTCTAAACAACTGTGGAGCTGACCACCCATTCTAACTTACTGAACTGTAACAGAAGTGAGCAAGTTTTGGGGTTAAGTCACTGAGACTTGGCAATTGTTTGTTACGGTAAGCCACCAAGTCCCACTGCAAAAGGCACCAGTTTCCAATATTGGCTAGGCACTAGGAAGGAGTCAGAAAACCACTACACGCACTATTCTTTACGAGCTACAGGAAATTCAATGCTATCATGCCTTCCTACTCTATCCCAAAGACATTAATCCTTCAAGGTAATGAAGAATAACTCCAGCTTATCAAAGTTTGGGAGATGGTCATGCCATTTCTATCCTTTCTTATTGATATCACAGAATTGACTCTCCTTTCTGGTATTGTGATACCTTCCCTATTACTATAAAGAATACATGGCCCTGGCAGGTGGCACAGTGGGTAAGGTGCTGGCCTTCGAAACCAAAGGTTGCTGGTTCAATTCCCAACCAGGGTACATGACCACGTTGCAAGCCAGGTCTCCAGCCAGGTCTGTAGCTGGAGGCAGGTGAAAGGCAACCATATATTGATGTCTCCCTTACCCCCTCTCTAAAAATAATGAATAAAATCTTTAAAAAAAAGAGAATACATGGAGCATGTTTTCTGTTCTTAGTAATATTGCCAGAAGCTACTCCTGAAAGAGAAAAGTTTCCAGAGACTTACTGCATTCTATGTATGTACGTATACATGCTTCAACTCTATGACTTTGCCCCAAAATACTCAGATTTTCACCTAAAAGATAATAAATGACATTGTTTTTTAAAAATATTTTATTTATTATGTTTAGAGAGAGGGGAAGGGAGAGAGGCAGAGAAACATCAATGTATGGTTGCCTTTCACCTGTCTCCAGCTATAGAGCTGGCTAGAGACCTGGCCTGCAACCTGGTTATTGTGCTCTGGCTGGGAATCGAACCAGCGACCTTTGGGTTCGCAGGCCTGTGCCTTATCCATTGTGCCACTAGCCAGAGCTAATTTGTGCTACCAGCCAAGGCCCATTATGCCACCAGACAGGGCTTTGAAAATGTATGCACTACATAAAACTACCTCAATTATCTGAAATTAGCTTGCATATTCCATCTGTTTTCTCCCACTCCCTGAGTGGCTAGTAATGCAAAGAGATGAGAAGAATGTTTACTTTTGAGATTAGAACCACCTGTTACGATTAATTTTAAATTGGTATTAAGTAGGTTCCCAACAAAATAGAAAATGAAAAGAAAATACGACTGTAGATGATGAAAGACTAGAGTTGAAAATTGAGATCTGAAAAACAAAAATCTTAAAAAGTATTGGGAATATATCAAATTGCAAGGTAGCTCTGGTACAGCTGTTCACAGATCAAAAATTAAGAGTACAGAAGAGTATTTTTGATGCCCCTCCCCCTACTGGGGCTAGTTCTGTCTTGGAATTATCTAATACAAACACTATAAGGGGAAAGGAAATTATGAGCTTTTAACGGTAACAATATTTTAAGGCTAAAATTAGGTTACAGCAAGTTTCCGGAAGGCTGTGAAATCATACAGTTTCATCTTCTCTGACTATATAAAATATTCACCAATTGGTATTTAGGTCAATGTGAGGTCCAGGAAACCATTTGGACTTTCCTTCCCTGAGGACCACATGGTACTGAGAAACAGAACCCTATTGGCTGGCTGGAATCTCAGGCAGGGAGAGAAGCTGTTAGCACCTTCCAATGACAACTCCATATTAAAGCAGTGAAATCAAGCTTGCTGTGTATAGCTAAGCCACTTCTGCCCCTGTCCTCAAGGATGGAGCTGAGAATAGAACATAGCAATGGAAAGGGATGATTATTTGCTAATATGAAGGAAACATCAAATTAATGATTCTAATGGCACGGACACTATCTAAGGTATGCCATACTGAGTGGAGAGCATAAAATTATTTGTGAATTTAAGGTAGCAGGGTAGTAGTCCTGTGTGTGAGTAGTCCATGTGTATTTTGAAGACCAGGGTTTGTTCTAGATCTATCTTTCAGGATGAACATTCTAAGGAGGTTACTGTGTAGGCAAAAAAATTCTTTGATTGTTTTTTTTTTCACTACAGAACAGGGATACTAATGATACTGTCATAGTGCCTTGAATGAGGCAGGGGCTGCAGGAGATGCCTGAGGCAGCATGTGGCGCATGATGACTGATTTCCCTACTCCCCAGGCAGATACATGGCAGGAGGCAGCCTTGCATGGAGTATGGGCGAGGAAATCAAGAGTGAGTGGCAAAGGGAAAAGTCCTCTAGCCTCTTCCAGTCCCTGACTGATGATGCGACCAGGGGAAGTAGCAAGCACATGTACCATGACGGTCAACATGGTAGCAGGGGTGGGGGTGTAGTCATGTCAGTACAGTCTGGGAAAAAGATGGGATGGCTGGGGGAGCTGGACCCTTGCAGAGTGCATGGAGTTTGGGCTGGGAGTTTCAAGTGAAGGGAAGAGAAATGCTCTCTTCCTCAGGGATGCGTAGTCCAGTACATTTGAGGATCAGCTAGGTCCTGCAAGCCACATGGCAATGATAGCACCAGTCCCACACACGAATTCCAAGAAGAAGCCTAAAGCCATTGAGCCATCTGCTTAACAGCCTCAAGTTCTAAGGACAGATAAGGATGGGGCAGGATTTCTGGGCACTCTTTCAGAGTTTAGTCTTTTTGAGAACCAATGGGCTTTGTCTGTGTTTTCCAGAAGAGATGATCCTGGAGCTGGGGAGGCCCCCATCCTCCCAAATTGCGTGACCTTTGAATAAAGACCTCTTTTCTTCCTTACCAACCTTTGTCTTTGGAATTTGCTTGTGAGTGGTGGCAGGCAGCCAAATCCCACTTTTGTGTGGTAACACAAATACCTGCCTTATAACTGTGAGTCGCACACTCATACCTATATACAGACATGTCGCAGATTTTAACTATTATAAGTAATTTATACTGATAACGAACATCAATAATGCACTTAATACAATTATCTAAGTAATTACTAAAAGACTTAAGTGCTCTCAAAATTGAGTTAGAAAGAAAGTATACATGACTCTAATAAGTGGTTGGACTTTAGTCTCAAGAGATCACAATTTAGGAAGTCAAGATATACTAAAAACGTACTAAATTTTAATATAAAATCCTATGTTATAAAGAGTGAAAGTGGATAGTACATGATGAATAATACAAAAGAGGTAAGACTTGAACTTGGGAAAATATATTCCTTTGCAAGAGATATTAAATATTAGTTTAGAATTAAAAGAATTTTGAAAATGGGCCCATTCAACTCAAGTCCTTTTAATACCACCTTCATCTTAGAAATTTAGTTGGATAGGTTTGGCTGCATACGATAGAATACCCAAATAAGAGTAATTTTGTTTCATATTTAAGACCACTCCCCCCCCCCCCCCCCATACACACATATCTGGATAGGCACGCAGGGCTGGCATGGCATCTTCTCAGTTCTCTCTAGTTAGGCATGTCCACTTCCATGGTGCTGCCCTAACAGCGACTAGAGCCCCAGCTATATATCTGCATTCAAGGCAGCAGAACGAAGGGAAGGGTGAACACGGGTCCACTCTAACTCTTTGAAGAAGACATCCTAGAAATAACAAACTATATTTTCATTTACTTCTCACTTTCAGAACTTAGTCATGTGGCCCCACCAAACTGCAGAGTGTAAACATTTACTAGAGCAAAAAATAAAGGGTGTTAGGTGCAGGGGTAGGAGTTAGTAGGGCTGCTGAGTCTCTGGTGAAGTTGGCTTCTGTTTTGCTTTTCCTTCTCTATGAAGAAAATTAAAACATGCCCCTCAAAGACAGTGGGCAGAGTGAAAGGAGGCCTGGGCTCCAATCCCAGCTTGTTTACCCAATAGATATGGTTGCTGCATCTCTCTCTACTTCCTTTTCTTAGCTGTAAAAAGAGAGCTTCCTCCTTTAACTATCTAAAATTCTGTAATTCCATCAAGGGTATAGACAGACTGATAAAGCTGGACCCAGTGAATTTATAAAATGGAAATGGTTCAAGAATTTAACAGTTAAAAAATTAAATTAGATCACTGATCTAAAGAAAGGTTTCTAGTCCCAGAATCCTGAAAGCAAGAGACTCCTTCCTCAGTGGTTTTGGTTGTGGTGCACAGAGCCACCAGAAACAGTTGACTTGATGCTTCACGAGCCTCTGCAAGCAGGACATTTCATACAGCAAAGTCTGCTGGATTCAACCACTTTGGCGGGCAGCTTAGGGAAATCAAGGAAAATTGGTGGACTTTGATTCCTGTCCTGGGGTGGCCAATCCTTACCTCTGGGGCTTTCACCCAATCACTTAACTTCTTTGGTCTCAGTTTTACTTAATTCACAATTTTTGTAGGTATAACAAAATAATGTAGAAACCCAGAGTTCTGTCTCCATCCTCCTCATTTAACCTGCAGATGCACCAAGCAGGCTGGTCCTGCTGGAAGTAAAGTGACCACTGCATGATCTGGTGAAACATGTGGCTGTCCCCCAGGTTGAAGGTTCAGTAGTAGCAGCAGCAGCAACCAGGACAACATCTGAGGCAGAGAAACTCTGTACGGCACTGAGAAGACCAAGGATGTGCAGCAGTATTGGACAGAGCCAGCAGAGCTAAGAGCTCAGATTCCCGAGCTAGTGAGACACCATTTTCAACAGTCTGTGTGCCTAATTCACGGAGGCTGAACAGTAGAATCCAGGATGCCACACTAAATGCTCGGGAATGGTTACAGGCCGTGGTGGGATGAAGGTTACCTCACGTTAAGGATGAGGATATATCTGCCCTTGAAGAGGCTTGGCTCCATCCAGAAACACTGGTGTTTTTTGGTGCTGAAAATGTTATCATGCTTCTCCAGATTGATGGTGGTGTTGGAAGGTGTTTGCGCCACAGAAGATGTGAATGGGAGGAAAAGTTCAATGTCCAAAAACCAACCCTGGCTGGTGGCACAGTGGATAAGGCACCGGCTTGCGAACCCAAAGGTCGCTGGTTTGATTCCCAGCCAGGGCAACACAACCAGGTTGCAAGCCAGGTTTCCAGCCAGGTCTCCAGCCAGGTCCGTGGCTGGAGGCAGGTGAAAGGCAACCATACACTGATGTTTCTCTCCCTCTCTTCCCTTTTCCCTTCCCTCTCTCTCTAGAAATAATAAATTTTTAAAAATCTTAAAAAACAAAACAAAAGAAAGTACCTAGGAATAAACTTAACTAAGGAGGTAAAAGACCTGTACTCAGAAAACTACAGAACAATGAAGAAAGAAATCAAGGAAGATACAAACAAATGGAAGCATATACCATGTTCATGGATGGGAAGAATTAACATCATTAAAATGTCCATACTACCCAAAGCAATCTACAGATTCAATGCAATCCCAATTAAAATACCAATGACGGACTTCACAGAAATAGAAAAAATACTTCAAAAATTCATATGGAGCCAAAAACGCCCACGAATAGCCACCACAATCTTGAGAAAGAAGAACAAGGTAGGAGGAATCACAATACCGGACTTCAAACAATACTACAAGGCTACTGTCATCAAAACAGCATGGTACTGGCATAAGAATAGACATATAGATCAATGGAACAGAATAGAGAGCCCA
>PVIW01006337.1:0-88908 GCA_004026585.1 Noctilio leporinus | reverse complement strand
GGGGGACAGAGGGGAGCAAAAAGGGGATGGATGTAATACAATAACAATAAAATTAAAAAAAGAAAAAGAAAAAAGAAGAAAATGTAGATCGATGTAGCAATGGTCATACCAAATATGTTTTATTCTTTGATAAAAACACTACATATGCAGCTTATAAGAAAAAAATACTGATAGAAAATAATGAGTCTATACTTGATTTCTTTTTTTTTTTTAAAGATTTTATTCATTATTTTTAGAGACAGGGGAAAAGAGGGAGGAAGAAAGGGAGAGAAACATCAACGTATGGTTGCCTTTCACCTGCCTCCAGCAACGGACCTAGCTGGAGACCTCACTTGCAACCTGGTTATATGCCCTGGCTGGGGATCAAACCAGTGACCTTTGGGTTTGCAGGCCAGTGCTCAATCCACTGAGCCACCAGCCAGGGCTATACTTGATTTTTTTAAGTAAAATTATTTCCTCATGAAAGGAGATAGGATAATTTGGAGGAAATATTTTTTAAAATTTTTATTAAAACAGCATGTATATGTATATGTCTTCTTATATAAAAATTTCAAAAAAGCCCTGGCTGATGGCTCAGTGGATTGGCTTGGCCTGTGAATCCAAATGTCATTGGTTCGATTCCCAGCCAGGGCACATAACCAGGTTGCAAGCCAGGTCTCCAGCCAGGTCCCCAGCTGGAGGCAGGTGAAAGGCAACCATACATTGATGTTTCTCTCTCCCTTTCTTCCTCCCTCCCTGCCCTTCTCTCTGAAAATAATAAAATCTTTTTAAAAAATATTATCAAAAGAAAGCATTTAATTTAAATGAAATAAGGTAATTCTGTCACAAAGTTTCCTGGAAATATGTAAGTGCAATCAACAAAGTTGAAATGAATTTTTTAAATGTTGATTGATGAGAGAGAGAGAGAGAGAGAGAGAGATGGATGTGACAGAGAAACATTGGGTCAGCTGCCTCCCATATACACCCTGACTGGGGATCAAACCTGCAACCCAGGTATGTGACCTGACAAAGGATCAAACCCACAACCTTTTGGTGTATGGGACAGCACTCCAACTGAGCCACGTGGGCCAGGGCCAAACGTGAAACTGTTTTTTTCTGTTTTGCAAACTATCTGTAGGTAGGAAAACAAATGTGCCTGTTCAGGGATGGCTGAAACCATAATTAAGATGAGCAAAAATGACATATATACTATATGTTTACAAAGCTAATGTGGCTCTGCATAAAAATTTAATTGAGAAGTTGAATACAGATCCCAGAGCTGAATATTTGCACATAAATGTAAAACCCCAAAGAGTTAGCTTGTGAAAGAAGTGCCACACAATTTTTCATGTCCTGAGAATTCAGCGTAATGAAAAACATTATTATCGAACAATCCTTTACTTCAGAATAGAGACCAATTTTTTTCACAAGTGATTTCAAAGCTGCCACATGGTCTTCTGGAATTCTGAGGGCTTCACCATAAAAGACTTCTGGAAACACCTAAATATTTCCAACAGAGGTATGGAGAGCAGGGAGCAGACAAAGAGAAAGAAGCAATGACTGGTATGTTCTGCCTAAATCTCTATAGCTATAGAGAGAACACACCCAATACTGAAAGTCCTACTCATTGTGAGTCCCTGCCCATGTGCCATTTTCCCAATGGAATTTCCCAGGTCATGCCAGTCAAGGTCAGTCTCTTTCTTGCCCACAACCCCCCTGGTGTCAACTTTCGAGGCTGCTTAATGAGGACTGTTATTCTACACACACCGTATCAGGCAGATTTGGTGGGGGGGGGTTGGGGGGTATAGAAGCTGGGGCCTGGCACTAAACTTGGCCAGACATAGCAGTGGTCAACTGCGCTCAGAAGAGATTTGGCCACCAGTCATGGGTGGCATTGAAGGGCCTGATGATGTCCTCTGCCCCAGAATATGGCTCTCCTGTGTTTTCTCCTAGCTGCCTGGTCACTTCCTTTTGCTGACATTTGTTTAAATGTTGATGCTTTTCTTAGCTTGGTTCCCCTCCAAATGGAGTTCAGAACAAGAAAGGAGGCTGTTTATGGGTGCATAATCAATATCTGAATAGACAGCAGTTGAATACCAATTTCAAATCACAGCAAAATATGGGCTTACATTATTATGTATTAAAACGGAGTCATACTCATTAGTGATGCCGCTGACCATTCTAAGACTGGCCTATTGAATATTCCAAGAACATTGTAGATTTAGTTTGACTTGTTCTTTCTATAAAACAAAGAATGTCCTGGTATGATGAGTTGACTTTAGGTTCTAATAGCATTTCTTTCATTTCCATAATTAGTACCTAAATAAAATATAAGCTTCATTTCTGATCTATTATTGAAGTTGCACAACTCATTTGTCTCTTCACACTATTTCTTTTCTAGCAATGGAAAATATCTCATTCCTTTAAAACTCTCAGATACACAATTGCGCAGACAACAAAAGTATGAAGATCATGTATTATTCAGATGTCATTCAAAGGGGCATTGCAGCAAAATGATTCTAGGTGTTCATGAATGAGTGGAGTAAATTCACCTTTGAGCAACATGCATATTTACTAGTTTCTCTGACAATCTTTGTTCTTATTCCTCATCTTTATGAACCATAGCTATAAGCTCTTCCAAATCACATTGTTAATTCTCAGCATCTGCCTGTAGAAGTTTGGCAGGTGAAAATTATAATATTGAGATTTACCAAATGGAGACAGAAAAATACCCACTATAGCTACCACACAAGACAGATTAGATTTCAAGTTCTTTGTAATGATTGAAACTCTGCCTACAGCTTATCGAGAAAAAATTACCTCACCTTTCTGCTTTCCTTACCTATGCTCACAAGCTGATATTTCTATGTCTAAAAGTTTTCTTCGTTGTCCTAGGCAAAAATTAGTGGTCGATCATCTTTTTTCTATTTAAGTGCTGGTAGAATATATTTTAAAAGCCATTCTACCAGTATAAGTATTTAGTTTTTGTAAATCTACTTTTATGTTGACAATTTGTCCTGAATTACTTCATTCAAAGCATGCTGACTTGAAGCCATGAAGTCTTCTGGTTAAAAGAAAGGGCTTGGAGTCTACCCAACAAAGGCTAGAATTTAACTCTATCAGTGCCTGTGAGTCCCTGCCAACTACCCAAAATCTCTTGAGTGTCATTTTCTCATGCATAAACCAGGGCCAACGGTCCCCACATCACAAGATTGAATACTATAACCCAAGATTGAGTAATATAGTGGATGTAAAAGCCTTAACTCTGAGCATCACACTTGATAACTACTCAACATGTGTATTTCATTGTTATTCATACTTATAATTTGCAGACCTCAGTGTTAAAGTGGTTTAAAGAATTTGATTATGTCCTCTGTATAGTGAAGAATTAATCTTACCCAAAAAAAGATCTGACTTTTGCCCTTGACTACTGGGAGGGGATTTCTAGGCCCTTGGAATGTCCTGCCTGATTGGAACATCTTTGTTCACCTGGGGACCTTGACCACCAGACAGTCTAATAATACTATTTATGATGGGAGCTTTGGACTATGAAGTATCAGTTCTACCTCTGAAGGGGTTCAACAATTAGGTCAGTCACATGAGCAGAATGTAATTGAGCCCCAATAAGACTTTTCCATATATATTATCACACATGAATGCTGGGGAAGTAACAACTGTCCATGACTCTACGGTGAGAGGACAATGGAAGTTCTACATTTGAAACTTTTCCTGATCTCTGCCCTATGCAATTCAAAACCACAATGAAACATAACCTCATACCTTTTAGGATGGTGATTATTGAAAAGACAAACAACCAAGTGTTGGCAACAATATGGAGAAACTGGCACATTTGCCCATGGTGGGAATCCAAAATGGTGTAACCATTATGGAAAACAGTATGGAGGTTCCTCAAACTATTAAAAGTAGAACTACCATATGACCCAGAAATCCCACTTTTGGGTATTTACCCAAATCAATATTTTAAAGAGATATTAACACTCATATTCATGATAGAACTATTCACAACAGCCAAAAAGTGGAAACAATATAAATGTTCATTAATGAATGAATAGATACAAAAAGGTTTTTAAAATATATGTTTCATACAATGGAATACTATTCAATCTTTAAAATGGAGGAAATTCTGCAATATATGATGTCATGGGTGAGCCTTGAGGACATTATGCTAAGTGAAATAAACCAGTTACAGGAGGACAAATATTGCATGATTCCACTTATATAAGCCATATAAAAATAGCTTAACAGAGAAGCAGAGTGTAGAACAGTGGTTGTCAGGGGCTGGAAAGATGAGGAAGTGGTAAGATGCCTTTCAAAACATATAAAGTTTCAATTATTCAAGATGAGTAAGTTCTAGGGATCTGTTATGCAACATTGTGCCTATAGTTAACAATACTGTATTGTACTCTTGAAAATCTGTTAAGAGGGTAGATCTCATGTTACGTGTTCTGTGTCAACAACTAACAGAAAGGGAAATTAAGAAAGCAATCCCATTTACAATCACTTCAAAAAGAATAAAATACCTAGGAGTAAACCTAACCAAGGATGTTAAAGACCTGTACTCTAAAAATTTTAAGACACAGAAGAAATGGAAGAAGATACAAATAAGTGGAAGGACATACCATGTTCATGGATAGGAAGAATTAACATAATTAAAATGTTCATATTACCCAAAGCAATCAATAGATTCAATGCAATTCCTATCAAGATTCCAATGACATGTTTCCCAGAATTAGAACACATATTTTAAAAATTTATATGGAACCACAAAAGGCCCAGCATAGCAACAGTGATCCTGAGAAACAAGAACAAAGTTGGAGGGATCAGGCTACCTGATACGAACTATACTATAAGGACATAGTAATCAAAACAGCATGGTACTGGCATGAAAACATATACATCAATGGAACAGAGTAGAGAACCCAGAAGTAAATCCACATGTTTCGAGTCAATTAATATTTGACAGAGAAAGCAAACATATACAATGGGCTGAAGATAGTTTATTCAATAAATGGTGTTGGGAAAATTGGACAGATATGTACAGAAAAATGAAATTAGACTACCTTCTTAAGCAATGCACAAGAATAAGTTCACCTGGCTGGTATGGCTAAGTGGATTGGTGCTGGCCTGTGAACCCAAGGGTTGCTGATTTGCTTTCCCAGTTAGGACACATAACCAGGATACAAGCCAGGTCTCCAGCCAGGTTTGTAGCTGGAGGCAGGTGAAAGGCAACTATACATTGATGTTTCTCTCCCTTTCTTCCTCCTTCCCTGCCCTTTTCTCTAGAAATAATGAATAAAATCTTCTTTAAAAATAGGAATTAAAAAAAGAATAAATTAAAAATGGAACAAAGACTTCAATGTTACACCTGAAACCATAAAAATCCTAGAAGAAAACATCGGCAGCAAAATCTCAGGTGTTGCTTGTAGCAATTTTTTATCAGCTATATCTCCCCAGACAAGGAAAACAACATTTAGGACATAGGATCTTTAGGACCTTCTTTCCATACTGGCTGATACTAGGTAATATGTTTGCGGCACAAAAAATAAGCTAACTTATCTGTGGCTATCACTCAGACGGACCAAGTAACAAGCCTGTATCCCCTGACAAAGAGGCAATTAAGCATAATGGTACCCAATGGTACCAAGCTAAAGTCAACCAATGCAGACAAAGTCCTGCTTTTCTTCCAAGCAGCTATTAGCGGATTCTCCAGCAAAGGTATTGAAAACTCAGTTTGCTTAATTCTCAATTTAGGGATAAATTTCTTTTCTCTTAAGATTCACTAAATTTTCCACTGCACATCACTGCACAATGGGATGTAATCGGCCTTTATTCAAGTGTAATTGGATTTACATCATTAAGTCTCTGTTTGGCTCGTAAGTCCGGGACAATTGAAGTTGGCACTAAAACACTGTTGAGATTAGGTTACTAATGAATGCCTCCTTCTTTTATTAACTCAGAGCAGGCTAGTTCACCTCTGTGCAAGCCCTATCCATCTTCAAAATGGGGATAACAATAAATGTGCCTCACTGGACTTTGATGACAACAAAAATTAAATAACTCTACACATTAAGAACTCAACAGTTTATCAAAGATTGTCATCCCGATCACCCATATTATGCTTAAATTAATACTAGACTATCAAAGTGGAAAAATATGGGAGCCTATTTTGCCCAAGGTAATGAATCTCTATGTATAAAACTCCATCAGTATATCAAATTAAACCCTATAAACTGATGCTTATTGTTTGATACATGAGGCTGGCTTCATTTGCCATCTTTGTCTTCTTTATTAGGCCCTACGACATTATTATGTTGATTGTGTCCTCCTACAGAGATTCTTTTAAAAGCATCACTTGAAGGTGTTCCCCAGTCACTTACTGGTAAGGGACTTTAAGATATGACATCAATGTGCATTTTCCTGCAAAGACAAACACCTCTGAAATCCAAGCATAAGTCACTTCCCAGAAGAGCCCACTAATGCAGGAATTTCACAAAGGGCATTTTCTTTATGTCAACACAACCTCCAGCTCCCTTTTCTGAAAGCTAATCTAAGCTCCAGACTAAAAGTGGGCAGTGTTCTGAGACCAACTTCAATAAGGATTTTTTTACAGTTTAATGCCAAAGATTTTGACAGGATAGACTAAAATCATAGAATTTTCTCCCTTAAGGTTACAAAAACCACTCACTAAGGCTCACAAAAAATAAATGACTCTAGGCCATATAATGTTTTGGATACTTGATGGTTCTAGATAAGCAATTGAATGAACACTACAAACTTTTTACTTGTTTTTCTATTTACTTTTTATATTTATTTTTATTGAATTTATTAGGGTGGTTAATAAAATTGGGGTGGGTTTCAGGTGTACAATTCCACAACACATCATCTGTGTATTGTACTGTGTGTTCACCACTGCAAGTCAAGTCTCCTTCCATCACCATTTATTCCTCTTTACCTTATTCTACCTCCCCCACTCCCTTCCCTCTGGCAATCACCACACTGTTGTATTTTTCTTTTTTTATTAAAACGGAAAATATCCTCCTTTATACAAGGAATTTGTCGTGGGCAGTTGGGTACCTTTGATTTTGCACTTAAACCACATTCATAAGGAATTAAAAATTATTTTCTTCTACTCCAGGGTTCAGAAGCTTTCAAAAATCTTGGGATCCTTTTAGTGAGGCAAGTTTTTTACTGTTTTGGTTCTTAACACATAATGCAGAAAAGATCTACATCAAGTTAGACCATTTCAAAGGTATTTGTTAGAATTTAGTGAAAGGGGAAAAAAGTACACATTTGTGGTTACAGAATAGACAGGGCAATGTTAAGAAGAATAAAGGAGATTGACTTTTGGGGGGGAGTGGGTGGGTGGGGAAGAGGACAGAGGGGAGTAAAAAGGGGATGGATGTAATACAACAACAACAAAATTAAATTAAAAAAAAAAAAAGAAGACTAAAGGAAATGGAGAAGCCAAAGAACTTATATGCATGACACATGGACATGAACGAAGGGGGCCATTGCCAGAGGAAATGGGGTACTGGGTGGATGGGGGCAAGGGGGGAAAATTGGGACACCTATAATAACAAAATAAATAAAATATATTTGAGAAAAATATTTAATTAAATTACTTAGCACATGTCAGGGAGTGTGCCCATCTGAGATGGCTCATGGATCACTGAAATACATTCTTGCTTTCAAGGAATGCACAGATTGCAGGGGAGATGCAAATGTTTACACATCACTAAAAATGCAAATCGTTGCATTATAAACCCAAACAGGGCACCATATGTGAACAAAATGCCATGCAAACAGAAAAATGGATAAAATAATGTAAGCCAGGAAGAAAGGCAGAGCTTCATGGGTATGGTCTTCTGCTCTGGGGCTATGTCTAAAAGAAAGATTGAAGCTCTGTAGTCAAAAATGCAGGGAAGAAGGGGCAGGAAGACATCCCAGTTAGACTGAACAGAGGAAGCAATGGTTTATGGGCAGAGAGGTTCATGACATGTTCAGTCCTAAGTAGGTAGTCAGATGCACTTGGTATCCTGAGGCATGGGTAGATTGGGACCAGCTTGCGGATAGTCTTCAGTAGTGAGGTAGGGATACTGGATATTAATTTTGGGGCAGTGGGTGGGGCTGCTGAGGCTGCTAAGCATGAGGAGGGTGTGATGTTCTGGCAAAGGTGCGAAGGCGGGGCTGGAGTGAGAGGCCAGCCAGGCAGCTGCTGCAGTGGACGAGTGTGCCATGTTGAGGCCCTACACCTGCGCAGAGCACAGGAGACATCACTGTACGTGGAGCTGGAAAGAGATGCACACAGTTGGCTCGTTGACAACTGCAACAACACCCCTGGTGATACCTCACTCGTTTTTTGTTTGTTTCGTTTTGCCTTTTCTCATTTCTTGCTTCACTTACTTTTCCCTGCACCCCTAATGCCCTGGAATTGTACCCCATACCGATTATATACAGTCTACGGCACAAAGCTCACAGGTTCTACTTCCCAGGGAGCTTGAGCTAAAGTGAGTAGCTTACGATTACTATTTTTGCATCACATCTATGACACCAACCCCAACTCTTTTTACTGTAAAAAATTTCAAGTTGAAGAATTTGACTCAAAGATGCACAGAGACATCTCTTTTAGGAAAAAGGGCAGATAACATGATGTTTTACATTGTTAAAACCTCATTGACAATGAGGAACTGCGAGTGACCCAAAAAGAATAAAATGCACTGGCTTTGCCATAATGCCTGTCCCACAGAATATTAACTTCCCCAGGCACCATACCCTAAGGTATAGCTCTTCGACTGAGTTCCAAAGTGGTGGGAGGAGTCAGGGCCTGTTAGTCCAGCCAGGTTACTGAAGTATGTTGGGAGATAAAGCCAACAAGATAAACTTGGGCCTCGCTATTAAATGCTTAGCTAAGGACCAGTGATGTGGAAGTAGTCAACAGAAATCCAAAAGGTGCACAAGTTGGGTGAAATATATGATCCTTCATCAAATAATATGTTTTAGTCTTGAATCTTGTTTCCAAACTTCATGCTGTCTACAAATAATGCAAAAAGAGATGATCAAAATTCTTCTTTGTGAGAGAGAAAGAACTAATAGGAGATTCCAAATCTTGAGCAACCCTGTGAAAATTAGATACATCAGGTACCTACCACTCCTGACTATCCATCTATCTTTTTTTTTGACTCACACCTAATGGTGCTTACATTTTAACATTAGCATATCCTAATTAATTGTCAAATACCAACAATTATAATTCATGGGAGGGTAAACAAGACGGAGAAATTACTTGTTCATTTGGAAAGGTCAGCCTAATTATTGTAGACAAAAGCTTGTACTCTCTTACATTTGTAGTCAGGAATCTGCCATTCCACATGTTCAATAAAAATGTATTGACTGTCCGCCATGTGCCAGGCATGCAAGAGCTATTAAGAAAGTTAAGCCAAGCCTCTGACATTGAGGAATTTATACTCCAATGGGAGGAGAAAGACATATAAATAGTCAATGCACAGAGATAAGAAGAAATTATATGCTAATTTGATGACATCATTTTCTCAAATGCGACAGCAAAGCGATGCTTAATGCTCTATACAGAACACGGAATTTAATCTGAAGGAAAGTAATATGGGTGCTTAACAATTTTAGAAATGGTCTCATCCATTGCTTACAGTGCCTGTGTTACATGCTAAAAGACTAGGATTGAGTCCTGGCTGGTGTGGCTCAGTGGATTGAGTACCAGCCTGCGAACCCAAAGGTCACTGGTTTGATTCCCAGCCAGGGCACATAACCAGGTTGCAAGCCAGGTCTCCAGCTAGGTCCCCAGCTAGAGGCAGGTGGAAGGCAACCAGACATGTATGTTCCTCTCCCTTTCTTCCTCCCTCCCTCCCTTCCCTTCTCTTTAAAAATAATGAATAGAATCTAAAAAAAAAAAAAAGCTAGGATTGAGCTGCTAAGTACACTGGAGCCTATCATATTCCATACATTGTGGATGATATGCCCAAACAGAACCACTTTGTGTCAATAACAAGCACTTTAAATTTATGTATTCAGATCCCTCATAGGACCACACATGGTCAGTACCATTATCCCTCCTATTTTACAGATGAGAAAACTGAGGTTTAAGGTGGTTATGAAATATATGCAATGTTACATAGGAAGTAACTTTGTGAACACTTGACTCCAAATCATGCTACTCCAAAGTCTGTGTGGCCTGCAGATTGGCTGCCTATTAGCAAAAATGTTATTGATCCATGATGAGATAAGGGGCTTGTGCCAGAATGTAAATCAACTATGTCAGTAAGAACATTATTTAATTCATCTAATTCACTGGTATCAGAATTTTGTCGATGAAGTAAGCAGTACATTGATTTACGTTCTGGTGCAAGCTTCTCATCTTGTCAGAATCAGCACTTTGTGTAGCACTGTGCTAAAATAACGTAGACTCTGGAAAAGACAGTGCCTTAGATTACCATGGAGCCTTCCTTCTTTCTCACCAACGGAGGAAGACTATTCGAGTCTCCTTAATGTATCTTGAGACACAAGTAACTCAGAGACTCCCTGCTCCCAAATTCCTGAACCTCCTGACATTTTGAATACGCTTCTTCCTGTCTCCCAAAGAAACATTTTAGAGGAACTTGGCCAGCTTAAAACTGGGCCTAGCAATTTTTTGCAATGGTATTGTTGGCCAAGCTCTTTGGCACCTTGTGAATACTCTGGTCCGATGACACATCCTTCTGGCTGCCTCAGTTCCCAGGAAAACAGAGATCATTGGACCAGCTCTCCCTCTCTATTGGTAACTACCAGCATCTATTCTTACATTCAGAGACTTAACCAGTGGTTTTCTTCCATTCATCACTGAATGCCCACAGACCTAAAGAGAGATATTTTTGTTCTTTTAGAAAAATAATGAGTATGGGGAAGCAGCATCACTGACAATGTATTTTAACAACTCCAAACTAATTTTCACGGATGCCTCAGCATTCTTATCAGATAAAAACAAGCCTACATGCTTTCTTGCCAAACTCCTGTAAGGGATTATAAGAGATAGCTATAGACAGTTGAATTTTTCCCAGTGGAGAAAGGTAACCATAGTAAGTATTTTTATCTGCTAACATAAAAGCTACCTACAGCTTTATTTGTAATCATCAGATACTAATGGAGTCCTTGAGAACACTCTTCTAGCAGCGTCAGTCTCTGTTTTTCCTTTACCTGCTAAGTAGCCATTAAAAGAAAAGTACACAGGCAAAAAACAATCTAGTTAGAGTTTCCAAAGGTCCTTGAGCCATTGTTTTAGCTGTTGCTGGGTGATTTGTTTTAGTGAACCTTACTTTTTCTTTTTCTTGCAAAACAAACTTTTCTTAGACTGTCCATACACAAAAAATAAATCACATAATATTGCGATATTTATCATATATTGTGTACTCTATTATAAAAAAGACATTGGGGAGTTGCCTAGTTGGCTGCTGTTTTTTTCCCCTGCCTTAAAGCCTCTGGGTTGGGTGTTGGGGTGATGAGCTGAGGGGGGTCAAACTTGATAATACAAGCTATTTAGGTTGGAGGCAGGGAGAAGGAATGAATGCGCACTACTAGCTGTTCTTTGCTCCCCACACAGAACATCTGTGGTGTGTGTGGTGTGTGTGGGTATGAGTGCACACGCACATTATGCATGTTTGTATAGTGGTGAGAGTGGAGGAAGATGATAATGGTCTACCAGGAAAGGCTTTAAGGTCAGTTGGCAAATTGTGATTTATTTGCTAGAAACTATGCTCTACCAAAAAATATCTAAACCAAAAGGCCAGCAAACATCTCCGTATAGGGCCGTGTACTAGTTTCCTGGGGCTGCCATTAAGAAATTATCCCAATCTTTAAAAAAAACAATGTATTGTTGTTGTGTTACATTTGTCCCATTCCCCACCCCCAATGCCCTCCCCTGCCCCACCCACTGACTTAGAGCAACAGAAATTTATTTCCTGACAGTTCTGCAAATCAGAAGTCCAAAATCAAGGTGCTTGCTGATTGGGCTGTTTTCTCCCAAAATATAGTTCTTTAAAAAGGCTTCTTAACAAATATTCATTTCATATTAGTTATAATTACTAAAAATAAACCTGTTGGTCAGTACCAAAAAAATTGATATTTACAACCCATCCAATCATAGGACCACAAAGGTGCTTACAATTAGGGTATGGTGGTTTCCTTTGGGTTTGCTCTGACTGTGTTAAAGCCATGAAATGACTCGTGTCTTCCACCAGTATTCTTCAATAGCTCTATTGTAAGACATTACATGGACACACTGGGACATTATTGGGCAAAAACATACTGTTTTTGTCTTGATCACTCTTCTGTATATTTCTCTTTATCTTATAACAAATCCTATGTTACTCATCTCTAGTACACTGATTTGATTATAGCAAACCACTTTGGATTTACTACATAACTTATAAAACAAGTCTTATTCTATGAAAGTGTTACAAATGTAATTTATAACAGTAAGAGATAAGTTTCATCCTTGTCACTATTGATAGAATTAAACAAGGGCACAATGGTAGACAGAAGATGGTTGTTTCCATTTTGACTTAAAAATATTACAAACTGCTGGTTCAATTCCCAGCCAGGGCACATAACCAGGTTGCAAGCCAGGTCTCCAGCCAGGTCTCCAGCCAGGTCCCCAGCTGGACGCAGGTGAAAGGCAACCATACATTGATGCTTCTCTCACTTTCTTCCTCCTTTCTGCCCTTGCCTCTGAAAATAATAAATAAAATCTTAAAAAAAAAAAAAGAATATTACAAACTGGAAGTAATTGGATCTGCTTACCAGCCAGCATATCGAGAGTTAACTACAATCACTTCAAGTCCTGGTGTGATTAGAAGCCCAAATGCAAATAGAAACTAGGCTCATTTAAAATGTGATCATACAATTCAGTGGTCAGAAAACATTTTCTGTAAAGGGCCAGATAATACATATTTTCACTCTTTGGGCCATTGGTAATGTGAAGTCTGTCCAGAATGTATCCAGCCATGAAATATGAAAAACAGAGACATTTATTGGAGAAGATACAAGGAACATTGTACACAGGACAATGGTGACTCAGTTCTTTTCAAAGCAGGCACCTTGGGATCAATCACCATTAGCTGCTGCATCATCTTTTCCTGACTCTCATCAGTGGTCTGAAGCCTCTTCCCTTTCAAAGGTGATTTTAGTTTTGGGAAAAGACAAAAGTCACAGGGCACCAAATCTAGGCTGTTAGGGAGGCTGAGTCACCTGGGTGATTTGATGTTTCACCAAAAGTCTCTGCACAAGATGTGATGTGTGAGATGCTATGTTGTGATGAAGCTGCTAATCAAAAGTTGCCCGTAGCTGTGGTTTCAGAAAACCAGCTGCGGTTTTCTGAATCACCCGAATAGTTTCCACAGAGGAATGTTCAAGCTTAACATAAATTTGATGCAGATACATTGCTCTACTCACTCAGTCATTTTGAATGCAACGGCCACACAGTACACATGCTCACTCAACAGTGTCTACCACCCCCACTGACCAGTACAGTGAAGTCATCATTGTTCACACACGTGCATTCCAGTCCACTCTCCTTGGCTGCGGGGTTACATTGATGTCAGGCAAACTGTTCTCGTTATATTAACAATGGCTGGACTTTTTCTGGACAGACCTGAGTATGTTGTGACTATTGAATTATCATTGTAGTGCCGAAATAGCCATACATTATATATAAATGAACGTGCTATGTTTTTAAAAGCAGTTTAACAGATTTTACTTACTTTTAGAGAGAGTAAAAGGGAGGAAGAAAGAGAGGGAAAGAAACATGAGTATGTGAGAGAAACATTGATTGGTTGCCTCTTGCACCCCCCCAACTTGGGACCTGGCCCACAACCCAAGCATGTGCCCTGGCCGGGAACTGAGCTGGCGACCTTTTGCTCTGTGAAACAATGCCCAACCCATGGAGCTACACTGATCAGGGCTGTGCTGTGTTTTAATAGAATTCTATTTACAAAGCCAACAGCATCCTGTGTTTGACAACCCTTGATATAGATTTTCCAGAATGTTATATTATTTTTACAGATAATCACAGAATGTAAAATGCTACATTAAAAGATTCCTAGGAATACCAGAGAATCCAACTCTTCTAAAGAATTCACTTCATTCTGCTTACTTTATCCTGAATTATATTTCAGTTTCTAATAATGCTATAAATTCTTTAACTTCTTTTGTTCATTATTGTGTTTTTCTCATTGGTTATGGTTTGTTTGAAACAAATCTATTGATGTGTATATGTTGATATGACATCTGGCATACTTACTAAACACTAATCTTCTGCTAGGGATTGAGCTGATTGAATAGGCTTTTGTGTTGGATAATGATAAATACTCCAAATCACAACAGTTTCTAATATTCATACATCTTACTTATTTTTCTTGCATAAAGGCTCTAGCTAGGAATCCCAGAGTAATGTTGACTGAGCTGTGAAAGAAGCCAAATTTGACTTGCTCCTTTTTCAGCATTGTGTTTAGTTTATTTCAATGTTACTTTATTATAAAGTCTTCAAAATTTTTCCTGGGTCTTTGATGTGAAGCAGACAACAGGGGACCAAATTTGTTACATGTCAGCTTTCTGAATCTAAGCCCTAATGCCAGTGGCTGCAGCTTATTAAAAATACTGGCACTGGACCAATTTAATTAATTTGCTGGAGGGCTTATAAAACTCTTGGGTTACACATAAAATATGAGAAAACTCATTTCTGTATCAATCATTACCAAGGGGTCTGCATTTTGGCTCAGATAAATCATTAGGGACCATTGGCTGATGCGGAGTCAATCAGCATGGCCATCACAATGATTTGCAGGCAGTACTTTAATTTCATAAGCAGCTCATACTGTAGATGGGGTTACTTCTGCAAACTTAAGTGCCAGTTATTACCCAGCTCCCAACCTGCCCTTCTATGCCAAGGGTCCCCAACTGCGAATTTTTTGACTTTACAACGGTATGAGTTTTGATCTTTTCCCGGGCTAGCACTATGTGGTACGGTGCTCTGTCATGACGCTGGGCAGTGGTGGCCACGGGCCACGAGGATAAACAACTGATACTCTACAGTGTCTTGTGCTGCCAGCATTGTTTGGGTATTGTGTTTTGATATCCCAGGTCATCTGTAAAATGCTATGGGTTTAGGTAGATTAGATCTATTAGATGCATTTCGACTTCCAGTATTTTCAATTTCCAATGTTTATTGAGATGTAACTCGTCGTAAGGTACGGCGATTGGCTTTTGTGGTGCTGGGCATGGACTCTGCAAACCACATTTTGGCACTGCCCGTGGAGCCCTCCCTGTTAGGCTCACCGGTGTCACCAGGAATAGACTGAAAGGCCAGAGAAGGGAGAAGGACTTGTCTGCTTCCTGTGTGCTTTCTATGGGCTTCCTTTTGGATTCTCGTTTCTGTCATCATTATCCCAGTCTTATTTCTTTACCCTGGCAGTGGCCAGGCTTCCTTTAGCAGTAGCTAAATTCAATCCTTTTTTTCCCTTCAACAAACACACCGCCAGCCTTGGTGCACCTACCTCATCACACCCTGAGACACCTTTCCCTACAAGCAGCCTTTCTCAGGGCTTTTTTAACTTCCTGGGCTCCTCCTCTTCCAAGCGTCTACAATTTGACAACTCCAGCCTCTCCCCTTTGTTCCCTCAGGGAGGAGTAGCTGCATCTGTCAGCTGCTATTTCCAATACGCAACACACAGACCATGTATCACAGAAATGTGAGCCTGAAACCTACGTAATCTTATTAACCAATGTCACCCCCATACATTAAAAAATGCCTCTATTGAAATGACAGGTATGACTGCTGTCTCCTGACTGATACCGACCTCCACAAAATCTTCCTTATGGATTCTGTGGATTTATGTTACCTCTCTCAGCAAAGGGCTTTTCCTGCTACTGCCCTTTTTGAGGCTCCTTTTACTTTTTCAGAGCAGAAGGTTCTAGTTAAGGATCACAAGTTCCCCACGATTAACATAAATAAATATCCTTATGTTTAAGTTGCTTCCACATATACCAAGTTCTTCCCATGACCTGTAAGACTTTTCTGCCCTATAGAGATCTGAAACTCAAGGGACAGTTTTAGTAGCAACTGGGAAGCCAAACCAGGTTGAGGGGGAATAAACACCAACTTTTGCAGAGTATGAAAACTCAAAGACTGCTTTCAACAAAGTAATTAAGTTTTGTCCACCAGAGAATGTCATTTGAGAAGAAAGAAAAATGAAGAGCCAGAAAAAGAACACATTATAATAGTGATGAAGGTGGCAAAATGCAGGAAGTGAGAGAACTTTTTTACCCTGTGGAAGTAAAAGATCTTGCAGTTATATATATCATTGTCAACAAATCTAATAATTAATATGTTAAGCAAAATCACCTTTATGTAAAAAGAAATGATTTTGCCTCCATGGGGTCAAAAGTGTAGAGAAATCATTAAAGTAGTTCAATTAAGTTGGATGAAAGTGAAATAGCAGCACTTTGGTGGGTATTCCCAACTTGCCTCAGGTACCAAGACCCAAGATGACATTTGAAGTAATAAACTTCACACTTAGAGATACTTGGCATTGAGAATAGTTAATATTCAAAACATGTTTAAACTCCCATAGGGAAGCCCAGCATACATTTATTTTTATTGTTATTTTTTAAAAGATTTTATTTATTATTTTTAGAAAGAGGGGAAGGGAGAGAGGCAGAGAGGGAGAGAGACATCAGTGTGTGGTTGCCTTCCACCTGCCTCCAGCTGAGGACCTGGCTGGAGACGTGGCTTGCAACCTGGTTATGTGTCCTGACTGGAGAATTGAATCAGTGACCTTTGGGTTCACAGGCCGGTGCCCCACCCACTGTGCCACCAGCCAGGGCCCAGTATACATTTAAGCTGATAGGGACGAAGGAACTCCCTTTCCCCTATACAAGGGTGCAACATCTGGGCCTGTAGACCTATTGTCTCCTAATTCTCAATGTCATAAAACATTGACATTGAATAGGAGGACCCCCCAAATTGAGCAACTTCCATTCAACTTCATGCATTGAAGTGAACAACAATTTAGTTTGTGCTTAATTAGTGCTTCAGTTTAATTCAACAACCCTACCATTTAGTAGATATATAGATGAGACAGAGATAGAGCAGAGACAGAGATAGAGATAGAATTAAGAGGTAGAGGTAGAGGTAGATGTGTGTTTGTACAAAGCTTCTGTCTTCTATGTCTTTCAATGTCTCCATCTATTCGTCCTTCATCCCATGTCATCCATACCAGGGAGCTAGATACTGAAGAGTCAAAAAATAACTCAGCTTGCTCTCAACATCATGACTCCTTCCTTATACTTTGCTTGTGGTAGGTGCCTGTGTTGAGGGCAAGAGTAAACACTGCATAGGAACACAAATGCTCTGCAAAAAAAAAAAAGTTTTTGCAGCATTCTAGTTCACACTTTAAGAGCCACTGTTTCTGCTGCAGGTGAAAGGAAAGAATGGACTTAATCTTCTTTCAAAGGCCATGAAGTTTCCCTCCTCAGGACCTTTAGCTCAGGCTTTGAATTGTGCCTACAGCAATCTTCTTTGTCTGGCTAATGATTGCTTGTGTCTCAAGACTCCATCCTGAGTCCCTCTTCTGTGGCACATTCACATTATATTAGAATAACTCATTTAAGTGTTGGCTCTACCCGTGGACCAAGGCAGGGATTTTGACTTGACTTCACATCTCTTGTGCTTACCTCAACACCTGGCACATAATGAGTGCACAATAAATGTTTGCTGTTCAGATTAAGTTCACTGGCAAGTTGGAAATCAAGACATGCAAACATGAGAACGTCATGGGGATTTTCTGCCTGGTTTTACATGCCTGTGTCTTTTCCCCCATCTGGAGCCCATATCTAGTCATTGCTTTATTCAACTGTTTTCTTCCCTATTTCTTGCCAGTGCTAGTACAGTGTCTTTCTGGAAACCAAAGAAGTTTATGTTGCAATTTTTCATTTAGGCAACATAGTTGTAAATGGTTTTTTCCAATCATAGCCAAAGATGAATACTTTTACTTCCCTAAAGCAAATACCTTGCATTATATAATGAAATACACTTTTCAAACCCCTTTTCCCTCCAATGGTCCAAGTCTTTATTGATATACATTTTTGAATTTCAACAGGTTTCCAGGAAGAATTACCCATGTTTCCTTCTGGGCTTATAGCAAAGTCTTCAAGGCAGGTTGAAACTGCCAATGTGTTCAGAGAACAGGCTCTTTAGTATAGAAAAAAAATGGAAACTCAACGAGCTGAGTTCAATCAACATTTCTAATTTTAATGTATGCAAAGTAGTTCATAAGAACGTATATTTTTCCTTTGGTTGCAGGTTGATTGCCTTCTACATTTGCTTCTCTCAAATTAGCATTACCACCCAGTCTTTTAACAGGAGAGGAAAAGGCTGGAAACCCAGCAGCCAGAATAAATAGCAGCAAGGAGTGTCTGGTGTGTGTGTGTGTAAACATGACAACTCTGTGGCCTCCTCTAAGCTTGTTAACACGCTATACAGCAAGCAGGTGGCACAGTGGCATAGTCTCATGAGATACATTTAATGTCAGATGCACATCTTCAAATTCGAGGCTAACCATTTCCATCCCTACTTATATCCCAGAGGGCAGGAAGCAGGTTTAAAACAGCCCTGAATACCAATGTGTGTAATGTAAATTTTATGTATGCTTCAACTATTTAGAAATGGATTTGGTTATTCTTCTACTATTCTGCTACAGGTGTAAAGAAAAATAATAAGAATGTAATCCCCAGGAAAAATATTTCAGTGATTTATAAGACCATATTTGTCTAGAAGTATAAAACATTTTCAAACATACCGTTAAAGTATGAAACTCATGAACATACCTTTGCTCCTCCACCAAGATTAAATAGGCAGAAATGTCTTATATTTTTCCATCTTTTAAAAAAATAAAATGTTACAAATACAGTGTAGCCACTCATTTCCCCATCACCACTCCTTGAAGTTGATGTGTATTCTTTTGTATGTTTTTAACTTTAGCAACATATGCATATATCCATAAGCAAGTCACATGGTTCTTTTTTTGTTTTTATTTTATTTTTTAAAAGAATTTATTTATTATTTTCAGAGAGAAGGGCAGGGAGGGAGAAAGAAAGGGAGAGAAGCATCAATGTATGGTTGCCTTTCACCTGCCTCCAGCAATGGACCTGGCTGGAGACCTGGCCAGTAACCTGGTTATGTGCCCTGGCTGGGAATTGAACCAGTGAGCTTTGGGTTTGTAGGCCGGCGCCAATCTACCAAACTTCCAGCTAGAGCTGTTGTTATTTTTTACATAAATGATATAATGATGCATATTGTGCACCTTGCTTGTTCCTTTCATTCAACATTTTGTTCTTTAGATTTATCCATGCTAATATATGTAGGCCTCATCCATGCATCTTCTCTGTTGTTTGATATGTTTTCTGAATACTACAGTTATCCATTATTCTATTGAGGGATAGAATAAAATGATCTAGAACAGGGGTGTCAAACTCATTGTCCCCGGGGGCACATCAGCTTTGTGGTTGCCTCCAAAGGGCTGAATGTCATTTTAGGACAGTGTAAACGTAACTACTCCTTAACAGTTAAGCAAGCTGGGTAGAAAGAAGGTGCTGGGCTAGACAAAAATGGTGGAGGGCTGGATTCAGCCCGTGGGCCTTGTGTCTGCCACCTGTGGTCTAGAACATTCCATTAAATTATTTTGTACTTTAATACTTGTCTTCTTGTGCACAGGTGTAAAAGTTTCCAGGAATGGCATTGCCCAGTTCATGTGTATGTTTACCTGTATCTATTAAATACTGTATAAATGCTTCCCCAAAGAAGTAAACCAATTTATAATCTACCACCAATGCCTTTGAGTTCCTGTTTCGCTATGTTCAACTCCTGCCAACATTTGGTGTTTTCAGACTTGAATGTTATTTGCCAATCTGAGAATGATGGAATGATATTTCATTATTATTTGAATTTCCTTACATGAAACTGAAGAACTTTCCATATGGCTTATTAGCCATGAATAATGTCTTTTCTCTGGACTATCTGTTCATCCTTTGCTCATGTGTTTTTTTTAATTTTTATTTCTTTTTTAGTAAAATTTGCCTGTAAAACCACCTGGGCCTAATACTCATTTTATAACTAGATTTTAGATTACTGATTCTATTTTTTTAGTGGTTATGTTTTTTCTCTTTTTTTAAAAAAAAAATTTATTCATTATTTTTAGAGAGAAGGACAGGGAGGGAGGAAGAAAGGGAGAGAAACATCAATGTATGGTTGCCTTTCACCTGCCTCCAGCTGGGGTGTTCTCTCTTTTTAAGTCAACTTTCTCATTTTAATACTTTAGTAAGAAATAAATACATTTTTAGTCTTCATTTTGCCTTTAATTTTGAAGGCTAATTTGAGCTGAATGCAAAAACATAGATGACAGTTAATTTCTCTCATTATTTTGAAAATATTATTCCAATGATTCCAGTGCTACTTGGTCTATATTATTAATGTTTTGAGGCCTACCACCTGTCTTACTGTTACTATTTTGGATAATCTGACTTTTCTTTTTTGTTCCTTTTAAATGTTTCCTTTGTCTTGTTGCTTCAGTTTCACTACACATGCCTGGATGTGGGCTTATCCTACTCAGGGCATGTTACACTTTTTTAATGTTAGGAATCATATCTTTAATCCATTATGACGATTTCTTAGCTACTATCCTTCAAATATTGCTTCCCAGCAATCTCTCAATGTCTTGTAACCTCTTTCCTATTTTCAACCCCTTTCTCTCTTCATGCTTCATTCTGATCAACATACTTAGATTTACCTTCTTGGTAACTGAACCTCTCTTTGGTTATGTATAATCCATTGTTTAATTTGTCCAATGGGTTTTTATTATCAATAACTTTTTTTTTTAATTTTATGGTTCGATTCCCAGCCAGGGCATATAACCAGGTTGCAAGCCAGGTCTCCAGCCAGGTCCCCAGCTGGAGGCAGGTGAAAGGCAACCATCCATTGATGTTTCTCTCCCTCTCTCCCTTCCCCTTCTCTCTGGAAATAATAAAATCTTTTAAAAAAATTTTATTGTTGTTGTATTACATCCATCCCCTTTTTGCTCCCCTCTGTCAATAACTCTTTTTTATTCTAGAAATTCTATTTGGCTATTTTTAAAATATCTGGGTTTTTTTTTTCATAGCATCTTCTTCTTTTCTGGTTTTGATTACTGCTTTTATGTTTTTAATTATATTAAACATATAGTCTCTAATAAATTGTTCTAGGATTTGAAATTCTTTGAGTTCCGATTATCCCATCTGTTAAGTACATGTACACTTCTTGGCTCATGGTGGATTCTGTCTTCAAAGATTATCATTAAGTTTTAAAATGATCAATAATACATCATCCAAATTTCTGGCAGGAAAGAGGTGGCACATCAAAGAGAGTAATCATGAAGAATTTAAAAAAAGGACTATTTCTAAAGGTGTGGGCAGGGTTAAAAGCAGGCAGAAGATGGTGAAACATGATGCAGTTGCTATCCCAAGCCTGAGTGGCATAAGGAGGCAGTGATTACCAGACCCGTAGTTGGAGGACAGGAGCCATGTCATTGGTAGAGGCCGACACTGCCAATTAGCAGCACCCAGTGGATACAGATACCATGACGTTTCTGAACTATTGCCCTTCAATCTCCTGCCATTACCTTCCACTGGCTGAATCCAATGAAGAGACAGGGAGATCAGGTTATACTGTATACATATATAGAGGTCAGTCTGCTGGGGACCAAGGAGGAGTGGAGGAGGGAGCAAAGATCCAGAGGGGCAACTAGGGGACATTCAGCTCACGTTCAGTTTCCTTATCTGCGGAAGCCCCATTGCTTGGGGGAACAGCATACCCATCCACAGAAGGTTCACATTTTCTTCCTGCATATACCACAAGGTTATCACTGGTCCAGACTCAAGTTCTGTGTTCATTTTCAGCTCAAACATCCCTGATCCAGAAGACTCGTTTAAATTTGAACCCTAAATCATAGGAGACACTGACCCCTAACAATACAAACTAAAGGGAAACAACTTTTATTTCTACCCATAGCCCTTTTATGGCCAGAAAAGTTTCTTTGTTGCCTCATTATGCTAGTGGATGGGACTTTTGAACTCTCCCTTTATACAAACTGGGATTTATTTCAAAACTGTGTATTTATTCTTACATGTTTAAACTTCAGTCACCTACAAAGTACTCTCCACATGATGCAAGACAACTATCGAGATATTTTCTCCACTGCTCAAAAGGTTTTTTTAATGCCACTGTGCCTCCTTTTTTTTTTTTTTTTTTTTTAAGATTTTATGTATTATTTTCAGAGAAAGGGGAAGGGAGAGAGGCAGAGAGGGAGACAGACATCCATGTATGTTTGCCTTTCACCTGCCTCCAGCTATGGACCTGGCTGGAGACCTGGCTTGCAACCTGGTTATGTGCCCTGGCTGGGGAACCAGCGACCTTTGGGTTTGCAGGCCGGCACCTTATCTACTGTGCCACCAGCCAGAGCTCAAAATAGTTTTTGAACTTGTCAATTTTGATGCCTTTCATTGCTGCCACCATTTTTTGTTTCACCTCTTCCACAGGGGCAAAACATTTCCCTTTGGGGACTTTTTCACCCAGGGAAATTTTTTTTAAAGTCCCTAGGGGCAAGATCAGGTGAACAGGGAGAGTGGGGCACAGAGATCATGCCATTTTTGGTCAAAAACCACCACACATCACCCGTCATGAAATAGGCAAACCTGTTGTGTCTTCAAAACAAAATTCACTGAAGCCGAATGCAACCTCTCACAACAGCACCAGCTGGTCCACTGACACAGATGGGTTCCTAGAACACTCACCTCATGGGGGAAGCCTGGACTACAAGGAGCCCACTCTCCAGATGATAATTCTGATTTTTATAGGGTCCTTTCCCAAATTCAGCCCTCTAAGAGTCTTAGCTTTTTAAGATCTTGGTTCCTACTATCTGCCTTGCATAAATTAAAGACCTTGTCTCTAGTCACTGCAGAGTGGCAAAATTCATACCCTCAGCTTACCAAGACTGAAACCTCCTTACCCACCAGCCAGTCACATCCTTACCCCTCTGCCTATAATTCCCATGATAGAGACATAGGGATCAATTTATCCTCTTCTACAAGAAATTAAACATCACTGACATTTGATATAAATACTGACACTAGCATGTTCACTTAATTATACATCAGATAGTTATATGTCAGCCTGTAATATGTCCTCGAAGAAAGAAAGGGACATGAAAATACAAGGAACTGACAGTCTTTTATCCAGCATTGGCACTCTGTGACATTTCAGTTTATATACTACAGGATGTCATCAAGTTTTCTTTGATCAAAACAAGACCTATACCATGCTCTCCCTTTCAGGAGCATGCCTGCACCTTTCCCTCCCCACTTTTCTTCCCCACAAGCCCATTCATTACCTTTGCCTTTGGCTCTCCTAACCTCCCAGGGTCCTTCTTTTGTCCTGTAACTTGTTTCCTGAGCCTATGCAGCCCACCTGGCTCACTTCTACTGCCTCTGTACCTTTCCTTCTAAATAAACCTTCTCTTGTAATTTGAATGACAAGAAAAAATACCTCTAAACAGTGGAATCTGTGTAAGGCTTTGTAACAAAATGGTATAACATTCCATTTTGTTTGCCACAGAACTTTCTGGTTATCTTGTGACCAAGTTCTTAAAATAGTTATCGACTTAAAGATGAGTTATATATTTTTCCTTTGTTAAGAAGGGTAATGTCCTCATGTTCTGGCAAAGAACAGAAGTTTTACGTAATGACGAGTGGCTGTCAGTAGATGGCAATTTAGCCAACTTAAAATTAATGCACTCAAGTGTCTCTTCAAGGTACATGTTAACATTTTTAGCTAAGTGAAACAAAACTAATTTTTCAAAGAAATATTTTATGAAGAGAGCACTTTCAAAATAAACGTTTTGAAAACTTTACAGTGCCATACAATTTAGGTACAATATAAGTATATCACTTATAAAAATATGATAATAAATACATGCAGAAAAGCCTTGAAATAGAATATCCCAAACTGAAAAAAAATATCTTTAAAATGCAAAGACTGCCTGGCTTTTAAACCTATTAAAACATATTTAAATGCAAAAGTTTCATAAGCTGTCAAGAACAACTGATGTGTATCATAGAAAATGGAAATTTCCCTGGCTAGTGTGGCTCAGTGGAAAGGCGCCAGCCTGTGAACCCAAAGGTCGCTGATTTAATTCCCAGCCAGGGCACCTAACCAGGTTGCAAGCCAGGTCTCCAGCCAGGTCCCCAGCTGGAGGTAGGTAAAAGGCAACCATACATTGATGCTTCTTTCCCTTTCTTCCTCCCTCCCTGCCCTTCTCTCTAAAAATAACGAATAAAATCTTTTGAAAATTAAAAAAAATGAAAACGGAAATTAATAACTAAATTTCAACAAAAACTTTGGCATAAACGGTGAATGGAATTTTACAAATGAGACTCATGAATCACAAGTAGCAGGCAATGAAGAGCCTCTCTCGTAACATGTAGTGGCGGATTTCAGAGAGCAGAAGCTGGGCCAAACATTCTCCACAGCTAGGAAACCTAGGAGGTGAATTTTCAGGGTCACAACTGCAGTACCCTGGCTAAGCCGCCAGGCCTTGAGTCAGGCTCAGGGCAACCAGGATGAGTGAGGGCGTGCTGCCCCTCATGCAATGGCAAATAAGTCTGCCAGCAGCAGCCTGTATCAGTGTCTTCACTGCCCGCAGCCCAGCCTGCCCCACTGTCTTCTGAGCATGGAGGGATGTCTACACTCCACACAGCCTATCAACAGTTGATGGCGGAGGGCACGTGTCATTCGTTACCCACTGTGGGGATACATGGGAAGCTGAACAAAAGAAGGAAACCCAATTTCTAGATATTGCTCTCAAATGTTTTTCTCTTCCTTATATTTCATCAAGTCTGTGGTTGAGCACCAAATATTATTTATGCAAGGCACATAGTAGGAACCAAATATTATTTGGAAAACTGGAAGGCTTATATGTATAGGTAACCAAACACAAGAAATGATGACATCACCTCTCTGAGGTGCCTCTGCTGGGAAAATGCTCTGTTTGGTGCCACAGTCCACAGCTGAATTTTTATTAAATTTGATCCCATAGGCTATGGTCTAATTGGTTCCCACACAAATTTCTAGCTCTAACTTCATTTTGTTGATGAATGCTTCCAGCTTTCAATTTAATTAACAAATTTGTTGATGTGTAAATTAAAAAACACATACAGTAAAAAGTCTAAAAATCTTTAGTATCAGCCATATGCTAGAGATTCCCAACATTTGTAAGATAATTTCTAATGCTGTAAGTTTCTAATACTTGTGACTATATTGGATTTTCTAATACACAACCTCTATCTACCATTTAAAAAGTATTTTGTGTCCTCTATTTATTTTGAAAAGTAAATTTATTTTAAAGCTATGTTTTTAGCATTTGATTAGTCCTTGAAATAACCAAAGCTAACTGAATGTATATAAAAAACAAAGGATACTGCCTCTCCCTTCTCCTCTCTCTGGAATTAATAAAAATCTTAAAAAAAAAACCAAAAACCAAAAGAGAAGTACACTTATGTCACTTTATTTTGTCAAGTATAGTGTTACTGACATAAACCTATACTATACTATACTATACTATTCTGTTAACCTAGTAATATAACTCTAAAGTACTATACTATATGGACCCCAAAATGATCCATATATTAGTTAAAATAATGGCAGCTACTAAAACAAATAAATGTTTAAGCTCTAGAAGTCATAAAAATTAGACATTTATTTTTAACTCATGTACAGTCTGGTCAATGGTCAGAAGGAAACACAGGACAATGGTATAATGATTGGGAGAGTGGTTTTCATTGGGAGACGTCTGGGTGCAAGACCCCAACTCTACTACTTGAGAACTGTGTAACCTTTTAAACATTCCATGTCACAGATTGGCAGACACTAAGAAGACACAACTAAATTTAATGTGAAATCAGGACCAAACAAGGGTATTAGTGGGAGACCTGATGAAAGTCACAAAAGAGTTGTAGGTTACTTGATAGTAGCAATGTTAATGTCCTAATCATTGTGCTGTAATTCTGCAAGATGCGATCATTAGGGAAATCTTGGTCAAGGCTTTATCAGGGAACTCTCCATACTATTTTAGGAGCTCTTCTTTATGTGCAAAATTACTTAAAAGTGAAAAGTTTTAAAAAACCTTCGAGACCTTTTTGTGCAGTAGTATTTTGTCTGACACTGGCATTGTGATCTGGTAGAATGTTGTGGGAATGATGCCTCATGTTTAACTGTCACTGCAGCCTATTTATTGGTTAGTTCATAATAAGTAGCCTCAGTGACTCTGGCACTCCAGGACAGCACACTGAGGACTGCTGTGCTAGGAAAAGCTAGTAGTGGGAAAAGTGCAATAGCAGACACCAGCCTTGGGGGAAATTTTTGCTTATTTCTCCAAGCTTTGTAACTCATCCTCAGGCATGGAAAGATCTTTATACTATTGTACATGAAGAAAGAAGGGTAAACAGCAAAAAAAAATTATGGGTAAGTACTGTTACCTCACAATCCCCCAAATGAGATAGGATATAGAGGAAGGACATCTATTTTCTTCACAGCAGGGATTAGATTTCAATTTGATGTTATTATTATTATAATTAACAATAAGAGGTGAGTGGGGGGAAACAAGGGAAAGCCTCTGTCCACCATGGAGACATTTTTAAAAGATGTATAGTTATTTATTTATTTTTAGAGAGAGGGCAAGAGAGGGAAAAAGAGAGAGAAACATCAACGTGTGGTTGCCTCGTGCGTGCCCCCACCTGGGAAGGTGGCCTGCAACCCAGGCATGTAACCTGATGGGGAATAGAATCAGTGACATTCCAGTCCGCAGGCTGGCATTCAATCACTGAGCCACACTAGCCAGGGCCACCAGGGAGACCTTCTGAGAAGACAGGGCCACATTGACAGTTGAAGCTACTTGACCCGGCTGGTGATGTGTAGGGCACTTCTCCCTCCTCCTTTGCGCCACCTGCCTTGCTCCTCCTGACTACCTGGGCTCTGGAGGGCTGCCTGTGTGGCTCTCAACAGAACAATGGAAAGGGATAGGCAGCAAGAGGTAATTGCTTTATCTCTCCTTTCAACAGAGAGGGATCTATTCTCTGCAGTTGTCCCTGGGAGGCTTCTCTGTAGGGGTTGGCTTTGACATCTGGCAGCATAGGACAGACTCCAGGGATCTGGCAGCATAGGACAGACTCCAGGGAGACTGGAATTTGCCAGCACAGAATGAACTGATGTGAAGAGTGCGAAGAGAGAGGGGGGATGCAGTTAGAATAGGAAGCCAGGCTGGGACTTAACTGCTCCCCCAGACCTCAGGGATTTTTCTTCCTCTTCTGACACTGAGATAGAAAAGAAGCATTTCCTGCCTAGGCTATTTCTCCTTGGAGTGAGTGATGCTTTCCAAGTCTAGAAGCTGCCTAGAGACTGGTTATTTGGGTCATTATCTGTGCCTTGGTTTTCTCATTTAGGAAGTGAGGCTGAGAGGAGGACACAGGCTGTCAGGAAAGATGAATGAGTTTACACCTATAGGGAACTCAGTGCCAGGCACCTTGGAATGCACAAATCACTATTAGCTGCTGTTGTCATAGTTCATAATGTCATCATTACTATTATTTCCCTCAGAGTATTACGTGGGAAGGAAGCTTTTGAAGTGAAAAGAATAGAGGCTTTGTAATCAGAACACACGGATCTGGGTAATTGGGGGAGACTAAGTCTCAGTGGCCTTAACTGTAGAGGAATGAGTATCTTACTTTAGAGGTATTGATGCAGTTTACATGAGAAAAATGACAAATGGCTCGATATAAACTAACCATTATTTTATTAACATTAACTCAGTGACCAGCAAGACTTAGTGATGTTCTGTTCTATGTGTGGTCACTTTGAGGCTACATTTGTCATCATTGGTCCTTGTTTTTGGTGATGAATGGGTAGATGACCTTAGATATCCCGTGGAAAGCTGAAAGTGGAAGGATCTTGGCCATCATAAGACTTCCTTGTTTTAAACAAGTTAAACATGTTGCATCCAAAGTTCACTTATGGCCAAGGTTGGAGCCCAACCTTTTCAGTTTCTGAGAGGAGGCCGAATGCAAGTAAACAAGGCAAGGTGGTTAGAGTCATTGGGATAAAACTAATAAGTTTTGCCCAGATGCATTTGTTTAGATAATCTGACAGCTTTGAAGTGCACACACAAATGCAGGGTAGAATTAGTACTCTGAAACTGTAAAGCCCAGATGATAGTCTTTCATGAGCGATTTCATGCCAGGGGTCAACAAACTATAGCCCTACAGGCCAAGACCAAGTCAAGCTGTCTAATTTTGTAAGAAAGATCAATTGGAACACAACCATGCTCATTTGTTTATAAACTGCCTGTGGGTGCTTTCATACTATAGTAGAGTTGTTGAGTAGTTGTAGCCAACCCCGTATGTCCCATAGAGCCTAAAATATTTACTGTCTGGCCCTTTACAGGAAAAGTTTGCTGACCCTTGTCCTTTGCAGTCTCAGCCCATTAACTAATGTGGTAGATAATAGCATTAAATACATCATTTGCTCATATGGACATCTAAAAAATTCGGACTCCAGACTTACAGAATTTAGCATGAAGATCGTAATTCTCAATACTTCTTAAAGACTAAACACCACTTAGTAATTATTTTCTAACATCAGTGCAGTAAAAAGAAAATGTAACCCTGGCTGGTGGCTCAGTGGATAGGCGCCAGCGTGCAAATCCAAAGGTTACTGGTTCGATTCCCAGCCAGGGCATACAACCAGGTTGCAAGCCAGGTCTCCAGCCAGGTCCCCAGCTGGAGGCAGGTGAAAAGCAACCATACATGGATGTTTCTCTCCCTTTCTTCCTCCTTCCCTGCCCTTCTCTCTGAAAATAATGAATAAAATCTTTAGAAAAAGAAAATGTAAAACAACTCAAATATGCCTGTCCATTCTGAACATCACAGAAATGTAATAGAAACATAGTAAGTAGTGAAGTATTCTACACTCCTTGCCAAAAGATACTATAAAGAAGCACAGAGAAATAGATAAATGGGCCATATGTCCTATGCTTCAGAATAACATGTCTAATATCAGTAAAGTTTCCCTCTTATAGTTCTCTTTATTACTGACAATCAAAAGACAGTGGGAACTTCTGAGCATAATGGGATCGTACAGATGCTTGGAAATTACTATGTCAGAGAAAGGTAGATGTTATTTTGATTATGAGCACCTCCCTCCTCAAATTTACACAGAACTGTTAACAAGTAAATGATTATAATCACCACTTAACCTAGTAAAGATATAGTCAAACAACACAAGGTAATTTTGCAAAGCTTTCTAAAACTCCATCCCAACCATCAGTCTTCCTCAAATAAGCGCTGAGTTAGGTGCTACACTTTGAATTTGAGACAGCAGATTAGTTAGGAAGGTAATGGACCTTCTGATTTGTGTGACCTGTGGAAATTGAACCATCTAGTGTCATGACTGACCTGTTGGGCTCTGGAGTCTGGTAGCTGCTTCATCTCTAAAATGGATATCATAATACCACTCCTTCCTAAAGTTTTGTGAGAATTACATGAGATAAAGCTTAAGAAGAGCTTAGAAAAGTTCCTGGACAGAGGACCTACTCACTAATTTGAACTGCTTGATTAAGCATTACCTTTAGCAGCACTTTAGTAAAATCAAAGTTAATAGCATGCCTATATTTGTAACAGAAAAACATGAGACAAAAATGCTGAGTGGTGTGTATATGTTTGCATATGCACACATGTATGTGTGCGGAGGAGGGGAGACAGATTCTCTTTCCAAACAATATCTCTAATCTTGTTAAATTTTACTGGATTTGTTATCACACACTGGGATCTCCAATGGAGTTATAAATATCCCAATGCCAACACCACACTCCAGACCAATTTAATCACAGTCTCTTAAGTATGGGATCTGAAGCACCAGAATCTTTTCAAGTCCCAAGTTATTCCACTGTGCATCCAAAAACCAAGACTACTGATCTAAAGGGGCTTTTCTCCTGGGAAATTAGGGCGGATGTTGACATAATATGGCTGTTAACTGAGATACACAACGGAATCCAACATTTCCATCTGTCCAAAACCCCCCTAAAAGAACCCACGGATTTTCTTTCAACATCCAGCTCTTCCTTAGATTTCCCATTATTGACTGACACCACCAGGATCACACTAAATTTCTTCTTTTTTGTCACTGCTCACTCTTCACAAAAACTGAGGCTCCGAGTTCCATCAATTGGGATACCTTTTGGTATCTCATATCCATCTCTTCCTATCACCTCAGCCTCATCTGAGGTTCACATTATCTACTTTGTCTCAGGCTGACATTATTATCTCAGAATTGGTCTCTGTATCCCTGATGTACTACTCCCTTCAACTCCTCTATATTAGTTTGGATTCCCTGGAAGCAGGACCCAGAGACAAGGGTTTAAGGGCCAGTGGTTTATTCAGGAGGTGAACCCAGGAAGCATCAGTAGGGCAGTAGTTTTAACCCACAGGGGGTGGCAAATTAGTCCCTTGGGGACATTTGACAATATCTGAAGACATTTTTGATTGTTATGGGTTTTTTGTGGGGGGCTGCTCCTAGACTCTAGTGGATCGAGATAAAGAATGTTGCTAACCCTTCCGAAATACACAGGACATCCCAACAACAACAAGAACATATTAGCCAGCTTCAAATGTCAATAAGGCCCACGCTGAGGAACACGCAATGTGCAATGGAGAAGTAAGGAAGTGAGACAGTGAAGACAAAGAAGTCAAATAAAGGTACATTATCAAGCAAGGTTAGCACTGGGGGCAACCGCAGCTCAGTCCTGCTACTCTAGGAGATAGTGCAGACCACATGCCTCACAGTTATCCCACTCAAGGGGTGTGAGAGGCAGGGTGTTTATACACCAACCCTTGAGTCATCAGTGGCTACTCCAGCAGCAGAAATGTGGGTTGTCTAATTCCCCCGTTCTTCTACTTCTAGTCCGCTGTGCACAGGAGCAGAAAAAGAATAGGGCTTCACCAGACAAGGCTGTCAGGCAGCTGGTCAGGTTAATAGTGGTAAATTCCAAAGTAAATGGGTGAGACAGCAGCTGCTAAACATCCTTCACGTATACTATACCGGAGGAATCATTCTCGGGCTTAATCAGATTGTTCTCTCACGGGCTTTCCATTATCTTTAAGATGAAAGCCAAGTTTCATCAGGTGGTAGTGAGATCCTTTGTGACTGAGCCCTATCTATCCCCCTGGCTCTGAATCCTCTGTATCAAACGGAATTGGATTTTATAACTCTTGGTGTCACATCTGACTTACCTCCAGAAGAATGACTTTCGACTTGGGTGCACACTGAAATTACCTCGGGTGCTTTAAACCAACACTTTCAGAGGCGCCACTCCCAGAGACTCTGATGTAACGGACCTGGGCCATGGCCTGCACACTGGTAGTCCTTCCAGTTCCTCTGGTGACTCTACAATGCAGACAAAGTTGAAAAACAATGTACTAGAGTGCTGTTTCCTGCGGATATTACTGAAAACAAAACAAAACAAAAAAACCAGAGCCTATGTACGTGGCACCTTGGTGTAGGACCCAACAACGAGTGATGAGAAAAACAGGTCTTTGTTGACAATCTTCCAACCTGAGGTGGGGTGCCGGGAGCAATCCTGCTCAGAGCCCTGTTCTCCCAGGACACCCAGCTCTTCCCTTGCTCCCCAAAAGGCTGTAAGCCAACCCCAAACCCAGTAGCTCCCCATCCCTTATCTGTGAGCTCCCTCCTTCAGGGCTGGGGTACGTTGTCCTCAGCCTCCGTGTAATAGTCCAGGAAAGCATGTGTCGTGTTACATCGGATCATGTGAAGTCCAGGAAAGGCACAAGTTCTGAGAGAGTGCCCTCTCTGCATGTCCCAATGATGGGGACCTCAAATGGAATATTTTAGTTTCAGGTAACAGTCAATAAGCTTAGTAATTAACTTATGTAAAAAGCTATTCTTTTAGGAACTGGGGAAATGATCCACTTTGGCTCCAGGGTAAGAAGACCTCTTACCCTGGACACAAAGACCTCTGCCCAGGACAAAGAAAGAATGCTGCAGTCTTGATCTCCTTAACATTTTCTTTAAATCCAAATCCTTTACCTACACCACTTTTCTGCTTATAAAAGGGCCGTTTATAATAGAATGTAGGACAGTCTGATAGGATGCAAACCTGCTGTCTTCTCAGACAGACACCATCTGAGTAAAGCGCCCATAAAGATTCCGTTCCTCTCTCTGATCTGGTAGGTGACAGGCAGCTCAGACACCAGCTTTTCCGGTTTCACCAACAGACCAGATAGTGTTGGGGCCTGCCAGGCAGAGTCCCTGTCCAGATAAGAGTCCAGGCCTGCAGGGCAGAGCTGGTGACACAGCTGTTCTCTAGCTATCAGCTTGCCATAGATATGCAAAGGACCTTAAAAGCCTTCTTATCTCTTACCATCCCCCAAACCAACCACTGGACTGTAGGAACTTTGGAGATCTCTCCTCCTCTCTGTTACTGGGACAGGACTGCCTTATTCCTCTCTGTATTCTCCCCATGACTTTCCACAGAGTGTATTCCATATGAGAGGTTCCATCGGGGTTTACTGAATTATTATAATAGAATGAGAGAGGCCACGCTTGTGTGAAGAAGCTTAGAATCAACCTTGGTTGAGCATCTACTACGATTATTAGCATTTAACACGTTTTAGTAATTTATTTCAGCAACCTTCTGTGAGGTAGGTGTTGTTCTGTTGTATTTTTTAGAAGAGGAAGTTGATATTCAGAAAAGTTAAGCTGACACATTCAAGATCAAAAAGCAGAACTCAAACTTGGACCACCCTGACTCCAAAAACCAGATCCTTTTCAATACTCAATCCTGTCTCAAAGAGAAACAAAAGATGGGAATCGCTTAAGAGTGTAATTCGTTCCTGTTACAAGAGATCTGAAAGGGATGCTGGGGAGACCTCTGGAAGCTGCCCAAACAGAAAGAGGCCCTCATGGTTGTGGTACCACAAGGCCCTCCTATTGACACTCCACACACTCGAAGGTGGGGATTATGCATTGAACATTATTGTCATGGTAGGCAATGAAAAATCAAAACCCAGCATCTTCTACAGAAGTTGAGTTAGCATTACTAAGGTGTGACCATAGGCTCTTCAATGAAACCCAAGTCTCCATGTCAAACGGCTTTCTTGTGGTTTGGGCCATGGCAAATGCTGAGATTGCCCCGTAAGTGAGAGGGAGGGCAAATAGCTTTATGGTTGCAAACCTCTGAGTCAGAAGTAATATACATGAAAGCATCTCGAAGCAGAAATAAATTTGGGATGATTGTCAGGTAGGCTGTAGAAAGTGCCTAAATAAACAGGTGTTGTTCCCTTTTCTGAATGTCAACAGTTGCAAAAATAAAAACATGATGGACAGATACTGTTTATGCCTCTAGCTCTTCCCATTTTAGAAAAGATGATGAGAATGAAAAGCTACTAGTCCTCAGACTTGTAATTAAACTACAGAAGGTTTCCCACAGTCTTGGCATTAACTTTTCCCCTATCATAACCACAAAAGAATTCATGTTAATGGGTAGGGCTTGAGTAGAATGGTACAAATCAAAAGCATCAACTCCAGGCCCTGGCTGGTAGCACAGTGGGTAAGGCACCAGCCTGCAAACCCAAAGGTCGTAGGTTCGATTCCCCAGCCAGGGCACATAACAAGGTTGCAAACCAGGTCTCCAGTCAGATCTGTGGCTGGAGTCAGGTGAAAGGCAACCATACATTGATGTCTCTCTCCCTCTCTACCTCTCTCCCATCCCCTCTTTCTAGAAATAATGAAATAAAATCTTAAAAAAAAAAAAAAGTATCAACTCCAAGTGTATTTATTGGGTTACAAATTTCCAGCTACTCTTCAATATACTTTGTGGAGAATTGAACCACCGTGACAACATACTACCTTTGATTTCAAAGACTTAAATATTGTGATGTACAAATGGAGACACTTTGAACAATATAAACACAACCTGGCTATTAACTGTAATACTCGAAAACACTGCTGCTATACCATTTAAATACAAAGATTTCTCCCATTCATACTGCTAAGCTCTTCTTCCTACAAAGTCTAGGAAACAAGGGCTTGACAAGTCTGACAGGGACTCAGAAATACTACATTCCACCTCTCAGTTTCTGTGTCTGCCGACCCGACAACCTTTAGGCGACGTGTGAAGTACCACATCTGGAATGCATGGCGGATTTCACAAACGTAGCCATCTCTCCATTTGGCTCCCTTTCAGCGGAATGTACCTACGCCTGACAGCAGCAAGAGCAACTTGCTTCGCATGTGCATTTCAATAATGTCTTTCAGAAAGAAGATCAATATACAGCTTTGTATTCCAACACTGTCATCATCTCAATAGAATGAGAAATACAACATTTAAAAAGTCAACGTATGGCCGGGAAAATGGTAACCTTTAGGTCAATGTATAACCATGTATTTCAGCATTAATCTGTCCATTAGAAAATTCTCACATCTACAGTTAATTGTCCTGCGCTTGCTGGGTCACTATGTAATCTGAAACCCAAAGCCTTTCAGGCAGGGTAATCAATACATGTTGTACTCTCTAATCAGGCTTTCTGTGATGACTGAACTCTACCCACTCTGTAGTTATGTCCATTTACGGTGCCAAAATCAAAAGACAAAAATGCTATAAACAAGCTGTTGAGTCAATCCCAGCACAAATGGAACACAGAGAACATTGATCATAACAAATATGAATAAATCACTCTCCCAACTGTCTCACGTAGGCAAGCCAAAAATTGTTATACTTTCCAGTACTGAAATATCTACTATTAGGATTTTTGCTATTTTCCCTCATCTCTATTATCAAGTTACTATATATATATATATATATATGTGTGTGTGTGTGTGTGTGTGTGTGTGTGTGTGTGTGTGTATTTGCAGTAATGGTAGCAATGAGCCACAAAGTTTAAGGATACTTATGTCAAAAAATCCTTGGTGTTAGAATCCTTAGTCGATAGAATTTTAAGTTTTAAAAAATGTGAGTATGGATATAAAAGTCACTTTGTTCACTTGTGATACTATTTAAATAGACACACTTATTAGTAGAGATAAATTCTAGAGAAAGAAAGCAAAAGGCTCATGCCTGAGTGCTGGGAACACCCACAATCAATAAGGAAGGGAAAATTTGAAATCAGCCAAGTATTCACAAAAAGAGACTGGGAAGCAAGGCAAGATATCCTTCGGATCTTACTACCCTGCCTGGGCATTCCGTGGAGAGGACAGGACCCCACCTCCCAAGGATGCAGATATTCCCACTCTGCTTTCCCTCCAACTTTTGTACTCTCCCTTACCTGGTAAATTCTCACTTAGTCTGCTCGGCAGGAAACCTAGTTCTATCTTATCACTATTTTTTTTTGAAGATTTTATTCATTATTTTCAGAAAGAAGGGCAGGGAGGGAGAAAGAAAGGGATCAAATCATCCATGTAGGGTTGCCTTTCACCTGCCTCCAGCTAAGGACCTGGCTGGAGACCTGGCTTGCACTCTGGTTATGTGCCCTGGCTGGGAATCGAACCTGTGGCCTTTGGGTTCTCAGGCCAGTGCCTTATCCACTGAGCCACCAGCCAGGGCCAGGAATATACATTAAACAGTATGGGAAGGGGTTGGCAGCCCTGAGTACCATTGCTTCTGTTAAGTTCTGTCTGTGGAAATCTACCCATAGCTTGATCCAGGTGCCATGATACATCTGTGAGATTTACTGGATCACAGTGATCTCTCTCTGGGCATGTACTTGGTAGTGAGAAAAATAGTTTTCTTTATTGCTTTATACTGCGGTATAACACACACAGTAAGCTGTGTCAAGTACACAAAAATGTACTGTTCAAAAGAGTTTATCAATGTATACACTGGGTGACCAGCACCCAGATCAAGCTCCAGAACACTTCCAGCACCCCAGGAAACTCCTTCGTGCCCCTCCCTGTCAATAGACCCCACCCTCCCGCCCCAACAGTAACACTATTTTGACTTCCATCACCATTACTTGTTTTGACCTCTTCTTTAATATCATGGACAGCATGTACCTTATTGCCTGGCTTCCTTCATTCACCATATTGTGTGGTGAATATCAGCAGTTCCTTCTTTTTCATTGCTGTAGAGTATTCTATTGTGTAAATATACCACAATTTATTTTCTATTATACTCGTGGCGGACATTTGTGTTGTTTTCAAGTTGGTGCTATTATGAATGAAGCTGCTATGAACTTCCTTGGTCATGCTTTTTTTGATAGGCATACTCACTCATTTCTCTTAGGTATATTCCCGGGAATGTAGAATTGCTGGGTCATTGGATAGGCATCTGTTTAGGTTTAGTAGCTATGCAGGCAAGGTCAGATACCCTTTAGCTTCAAGCTTGTGGATCAGAAATAATACAAATAAAAGCACCACTAAGCATAGATAAATTTACAGTGATTGTTCAAATACCCCTTGTAGCAAAAGGTTAAAGCTCTTTAGAAACCTCTGAGTCCTTTGACTTGGTAATGCTATTGTCAACAATAAAGGCTTAGTTATTGAGAAACCTATTGAATAGAAGCCAGGCAGAAAGTTACCATGCATGTTTCTTTTAGAAAGTAAGCCATATTTATTTTCCACAATGGTATGCATCTATTGGTTTATCTCCAAGGAGAAAAATTAGAATCTTAAGCATTGGGAATTTTATCCTCCCCAAATCTCAATCTAATTATGCAGTATACCAAGTTTGCAAACAAGATTCAGCTACACGCTAGTTCACCAAGATATTTAATTAGCTGTTCCTCATTTCATTGTTCTATTCCCCCTGGAGATATATATATATATATATATATATATATATATATATATATTCATATTCATATATATATTCTTTAATACTCACTTGGCAAAATGTGTCATTTAGCCTGAAAGTAAGTGAATGGTTATATATGAAACTGGTCAGCTTATACATGGTTAAATTTTTCCTCAAAATCAATTGTGATAGCCCTGGCTGGTAGCACAGTGGATAAGGCGCTGGCCTGTGAACCCAAAGGTGACTGGTTCGATTCCCAATCAGGGCACATAACCAGGTTGCAAGCCAGGTCTCCAGCCAGGTCCGTAGCTGGAGGCAGGTAAAACGCAACCACACATTGATGTTTCTCTCCCTTTCTCCCTCTCTGCCTCTCTCCCTTCCTCTCTTTCTGGAAATAATAAAATCTTTTTTAAAAATCAATTGTGATGTTGCACTATGGAGTACTTGTACAGATTTATCAACCAACTTAAAACGGTTTCATGTTTACATATTTTTTTTTTAGGTCTTTGTAATCCTATGTGGAACTGTGGAAAGAAAGAAGGGAGGGAAGAAGGGTTGGTCCATTTCTCATGTAGCAATTTCCTTACGCTCACATTCTATTTCCAGGTGCTTCCACCCTGACCCTCACTGCATCAGTGTGATGACCCACATGATCATGAAAGTTGAAAGGACCAAGTTTGTCATTATAATCTTTGTCCTCAGAAATCTCAATAGCTTTTGACACATTGTGACTGGAATCACCTCCCTGTGAATTCTAACGTTATTTCTAGGTAAATAATAGTTACCTCAAAATATAGAAACAATGAATCAATAGATTAGACAAATACTCAACTGATTGAAATCCTACATATTCCCCCATGGAAAAATGAAGAAAAATTTCTAGATAGAGGGTGTGTAGAGTTTTGCCGACTCACACTATTCAATAGGTGCAGAAGAAATAACAGGAAGCTGATAAAGATACGAGTTGCAAACCATGGACTAAAAAGAGATCTTTTAGAAGTTGTGTTAATTTCATAAACCAAACAACAGAAAATATAAACCGAGTGATTGGCATTGGGTTTGCATAAGGTTGAATCTGGAAAAAAGTCATAGGACTGGAAGAAACTTCAGACATCACCAACAATGAGGAAATTCTTGGCCAAAAGGTGAAGTAATTTATCTAAGAGAGTAGGGAGAACAAAATGCATAAAAATTGAATGGGAAGAAGAAAATTAAAGAACGACATACTATGCATTAAACACCCCTGCATATATGTGTTGGTGCATGTCCTGCTACAAAGGTGTGTGATTGTTCCTAATTTACTAAGTTGGAGACAGTTAACAGTAGTTACTCACTCTCAAGGCTAAGGGGCAGGAGTGGGAAGTATAGTATAATTTTAATGTTTTTTAGTTTATAAATCTATTTTTTTGTTTTTGATTTTTATTTTTTATTATTAAAGTTAATTTCAATGATTTTTTACTTTTTTCCAAAAATAAAGGAAAAGGATTATTTATTTATCAACTTAAGATTTTATTATTTTTAGAGATAAGGGAAGGGAGAGAGGCAGAGAGGGAGAGAGACATCAATGTATGGTTGCCTTTCACCTGCCTCCAGTTACAGACCTGGCTGGAGACCTGGCTTGCAATCTGGTTATGTGCCCTGGCTGGGAATCGAACCAGTGGCCTTTGAATTTGCAGGCTGGCGCCTTATCCATTGTGCCACCAGCCAGGGTTTGAAGAAAAGTTTTTACATGTGTAACTATCAATATTGCTATAACGAAAGCATACGAAAGTATATACACAGACATATAAATTATATATCGCATATGTAGATAATAAGTAGATATTTTAAGTTGGATAGTTTTGTTTTTGCAGGGTTACTGATTAGAGTGAGGTGAGTGGGGCACAGTCTCAGGCACAAAATTCAAAAGGATTTCAAAAAACTCATTCATCAAAATACATATTAAATACAATATTTTTAAAAACAAAAATTATTGCAAAAAATTCATGATAAAAAATTATCAAAATTTTAAATAAAAGCAGGCTGCTATTGTTTGCTTTGTACATTGTGATATTGGGCAACAATGTTTTTATAGAGCCTTGGAAAGTAGAGATTGTCTCTCTCTAGAAGACAATCTAGAGATAGCAGGTTTGTTTGCTGTCCAATATCATAATGTATCCATGTGGGGCAAAGTTCAGGGAGGTTTGCTTGTACCCCATTATAAAATATTTTAGTCTCCTGCGATTGGAGCCCTCAGCTGTGACGCAAGCCCACTGTGTGTACAGTATCCACCTTGGCCACTCCAGGTCACAATTGTAGGACTTGGTGGGCAAGGTACACTGGCAAAGACATGCTTCTTGTGTTTTGGGTAATAAAAATCTGTCTCTGACTCAGGGATTTCACGTCTTCTGACTATATTCATGAAATCCATGCTGTCAAGTTGCTGGAAGGGTAAAAATCACAGACCCTTCACAATTCTTGACAAGATTTCTCTTCTCCCATTTCAGGAAAAAGGAACAGTTCATGTAAATATTTGGGATTCCAAGAGAAATAAATGCATGGGTTAACTGAAGGGTAGAATGCATGAGGGGAAATAGCTGGAGGTAAAGACAGATAAGGGGATTGGGATTGGAGCTTGAAGAGCCTTGCGGGCCATTCAAATGATTTGAACTTTGGTACGTAGGCTTCACACAGCCAGTAGAGTGTTTTAAGCCAAAATAGAACAGCTTCACCTTTATTTATTAGAAAGACCATTCAGTGCCAAAGTAGAATATTGACAGGAGTCAGGAGAAACCACTAGGAGGCTGTTGAAATAGTAATAAAAATAATAATAATTAAAATGGCTGACACGGATTGGTCCCTGAGTGTCAGACACTGTGCTAGGCTCCCCAGCTAGGATTATATTCCTTCTTCCTTTGAAAAAAAGACATTGTTATGATCTATATTTACTACATGAGAAAAATATAGAGAATTAAATTAACTTGAACTACTAGTAAACGGCAGACACAAGATTAAGACTCAAGCCATCTGACTCCAGATCCCAAGTTCTTAACTACTATCTGAATAGGATTCTGATAAAAATGTATTCAATTTGTCATTTAAATTCATATGTTGTGGTCATTTGTCCAATATGGACTGATTCTAGGCTCTTTATAACACATTGAATATTTGCTTCTATCTATATTTAGCCTATAATTTTACCTAGTTTTGGCCACATTGCCTTCCAATAATACAATTGTCACAATTATTTTATTTCCTCCAAGTACATTATCTTGTCATCAAGCAGGTTAAATCCCCATAGTTTGATTCATGTCCAAATCAACTCAAACTCTGTAGATCTATTTATATAACTTTATTGGTCTTCCCAGTGTGGGAAAACTTTCTAATTGGGTATCAGTGGAGAACTTAATGAGCCTGCTCTTTATTTTCTCTTCCAGGCCATTAATGAAGACTTAAAGTAAAAATTTCTGTCTTTTGTGCTACCATGTGTTACAAATTAATGCAAACCACAGAATGCTAGGCGGCTCTATTTTTATTAAGAAATGTCAGTAGCAAATGCTAATTAGGCATGCCTGTAAAAGATGACCAAACCTAATACATATTGATTGTGTTGTATAGATTATTATACTAACAAATCATATCAATCATCCTTACATAATCTGAAATTTCTAACATATTATATACATGATAATTGAGACATAGTTTCCAATTCAGTTCATTTTGTCATCTATGATTTATTATTATTATTACTATAATTTTTCATATAAGGGTAAGTTTCCATAATATCGAACATTTTAATGAGAAACAAAAACAGGGGAAGGGCAAATTAGAGATACTGAAATCTTTCTGTAATATTAAATAAACTATTTCGTAAATATATAACTTCATTCTATACTTCATGGTTGGTGCCATAAACTATTAGTTTATTTGAGAAAAATTATACTCTTTCATGATGGTAGATATTTACCCTTCTTTTGTAACAGCTTTATTAGATATGACTCACAGTCCATACAATTCACCCCCTTTAAAGTGTACAAGTCAATTGTTTTAGTACATTTTGAGTCCTGCAATCACTGCCACATTTTTAGAATATTTTCATTATTCCAAAAAGGAACCCTATGCCTGTTAATTCCAATCCCAGTCCCCATCCTCTTTAGCTCCATATAACCACTATCTACTCTCTGCCTCTAGAGCTTTGCCTATTCTTGACATTTTATATAAATGGAATCATATATTATCTTTCATGAGTAGCTTCTTTGCTGAGCATATTGTTTTCAAGATTCATCCATGTTTTAACATGTATCACTAATTTCTTTTTGTGGTCAAATAATATTCCATTGTATGGATATGTCACATTTTGTTTATCTGTTCATTAGTTGATAGACAGCTGGATAGTTTCCATATTTTGGCTAGTATGAATAATGCTGTTATGAAAATTATGTATAAATTCTTGTGTGGATGCATTTTCATTTCTCTGGGGTGTATATATAGCAGTGGAGTAGCTGAGTCAAATGGTAAGCCTATGTTTAAATGTTTATGAACTACCATACTGTTTTTATAGTGGTTGCACCATTTTACATTCCCACAGTAGTACGTAAAGGCTTTGATTTTTCCACATCCGTGGCAACACTTGTTATTACGACCTTTTAATCATACCTATACTAGTTGGTATGAAGTGGAATCTAATTACGGTTTGATTTCTAGTTCTCTAATGACTACTTACATTGAGCTTCTCTTCATATGCTTGTTGGCTGTTTGCACAGCCTCTAAGGAAAAACGTCTATTCAAACCCATTGCCCATTTATTTGTTTAATTTTTAAGTTTTTTTTATTCAGTTGATTGAGATGACACTGGTTAACAAAATTATATGTGTTTCAGGTGTACAATTCTATAACACATCATCTGTATATTGTATTGTGTGGTCACCACCCCAAGTCAAGTCTCCTTCCATCATCATTTATCCTCCTTTACCCTCCTCTACCTCCCCACTCTCTCTCCTCCTGCAATCATGACACTTGCTGTCCATATTCATGGGTCTTCTCTCTTTTTTCCTTTTTGCTCCATCCCTCCATCTCCACCATTGCCCATTTTTAATTGGATTATTTGTCTTTTTATTATTGAACTGTAAGAGTTCTTTACATATTTTAGATACAAGTCCTTTCTCAGACATGTGATTTGCAAAGATTTTCTCCCACTCCTGGATGATCTTTTGACTTTCTTGATAGTGTCCCTTGAAGCATAAAAGTTTTTAACTTCAACAAAGTCTAACTTATGTAGTTTGTCTATTGTTGGTGTGCTTTTGGTGTCATATTTAATAATCTATTCCCAAATTCAAACTCATAAATATTTACTTCTATGTGTTCTTCTAAGAATTTTATAGTTTTTGTGTTTACATTTTGGTCTTTGATTTATTTCAGATCTATTTTGTATTTGGTATGATATCGGGGTCCAAATTCATTGTGTTACATGTAGCATTTTTGTCAAAAATCAATTTACCACTCTGGCTGGGTGGCTCAGTTGGTTTGAGTGTTATTCAGTGCACCACAAGGTCATGGGTTTGATTCTTAATCAGGGCACATAGCTAAATTCTGGGTTTTATTCCCAGTCAGGGCATGTATGGGAGGCAACCAATTGATGTTTCTCTCTCTCCCTCCTCTGTCTGTCTCTCTGTCTCTCTCTCTCATCAATAAACCAATAAACATATCCTAGGCTGAGGATAAAACAAATCAATTTACTACACATTTACTTTTAAAGTAACCAATATTTATTTTCCTTCTTAATCCATAATTTCTTTTCACCTGGTAACTTTGCTCTTATTTTCTCTTTTTCTTCTTTGCTTATAGCTCTTTAAGGAAAGGAAGCATGATCATGATACATAAGTCATCATGTCCAACCAGAACATTTTAAGCAATTTCCTGTCCACTGAAGCACAGAGGTTTGGCTTATCCACTTAGCAACTCATCCCATAGATCTGTTTCTGCCATGAAGACCAGAGCCTCTAAACTTGTGCCATTCTGTACAGGGGCGCTGAACCTGCCTTCTTCTGCTTTCATTCTGCTCATGAAAACCAGTAGTTACAATGTCAGGATTTAAGAGCCAATTCTCAGACATAGCCTCTATTCAAAATTAAATTATGTAAACTTACAATTAGATTATTTTTAAAACAAGGTAATGCTCAAAACTCATCACTTTCTAATTATTGTATTATATACAGTACCTCCCACCCCTAATTCACAGTTTTGCTTTGCAAGGATTCAGTTACCCATGGTCAACCATGGTCTGAAAATATTAAATGAAAAATGCTAAAAATAAACAATGAGTTTTAAATTGTACACCATTCTGAGTAGAATGATTAAATCTTGCCCTCTCTATTCTGTCATCCCAGAATCATCCCTTTGTCTAGTGTCCCCACACTGTGTATGCTTTCCACCTGCTAGTCACTTAGCAGCCACCTTAGTTATCAGACTGACTCATGGTATTGCAGTGCTTGTGTTCAAGGAACCCTTATTTTATTATTATTGTTCTACCTCTTTATTAGTTCTTATTAGTTATGTTACTAATTTTATGCTTAATTTATCAATTAAACTTTTTTGTAAGTAGAAAAAGAACATAGCCTATATAAGGTTTGTATTATTCATGGTTTCAGGCATCCATTGGGTGTCTTGGAACATATACCTTCACAGTTAAGGGGGACAACTGTATGCGATCATGCTCTTGAGATCAATTACATCTATTGGATTTGGACGGCAGAAATACCACATAGTGGAGTGCCTCTGAACACATCTCTTCCCAATTTTGCATTCAATGATGCTATAGCAGTGGCTTGAAACCTGCCATGGGGGAATATTTATAGCATGGGAATCAACAAATGCTACAAATCAAAACTTTTAAAACACTTTCCCCCAGAGTACTGGTTGTTCAATGTTTATAAGCAAATTGCTAATGATCTCCATTATCTATTTTATTTAATAAAGGCATATTTACATTTTACAAATATTAACTCCTTTTAATCTTCACAGTAACCCTATGGGGTGGGTATTGTTGGTGCCATTTTACTGAGGCAGAGAGGTTAAGTGACTTGCTACTAGTAAAGCAGTCTGGTTCCAGGCTCCATTTTTTAATCACTGTGTGTGCATCCTTTCCTTTGTGGAAAACACACGACACAGGGAACACTCTACCTTCAATCATAATTAGAGCTTGAGTTTAATTTATAAATTAGGTTCAATAAGAGATTAACAGCAACAACTAATAATAATTGAACAAATATATCAATATACCTAATTAAAATTTATGTGAACATAGTCAATCTCTGACAACATCTTACTGTTCTGTACACACAGTAGGTATACACTGGACAAAGGGATGATTCATGGTCCGGGCAGGGCAGAGCAGAATGACATGAGATTCTTCACGCTACTCAAAAATGCTTGCGATTCCAAACTTACAAGTTACTTATTTTTGGAATTTTCCATTTAATATTTCCAGGCTGTGGGTAACTGAAACCCAGGAAAGGAGACCTCACGCATTCTTCCCTCTTTAGCTGGTGCTGCAGGGTTCCATGCTGCTGACCCCATCCTGCCTGGCATGCTTTCTCAAGGTAACGGGGAAGTGATGGAAGCCCTATTCTAGGCAGGATTTCTTCAAGCAGTAACTCCTGCTAAGATGCAGGATTGCTGGATGGCTCTCTGATCAATAGCAAGCCTTGCCCCCAGCTGGAATTCAATCTATTTTGGCTGCTTCAATGGACTTCCTGGGACGTAGACACTATGGAAATGCAGTAACTAATTTTCACTTATTTTAGCTCTATGAGCCACTTACTGTCCTGTTCCATGAGACTAAAACTGTGAGTTTTTCGAGCCTGCGATGCCCTCTTTCTCACTTGAGTTTTTACCTCCGATTCACTGCTCCCTACCCCATTGGCCACATACACAATTATTCTCCTCCTTCTACTCTGCTCAGTTCACACTCATTATCCCACAGCTCGAATTAGCTATTCAGAGTGAAGCCTGCCCAAGAGGTCAGGACCCAAGCTCCTCATTCCTCTGTAGCACGAGTCAGCAAACTTTCTCGTAAAGGCAGATAGTAAACATTTTAAACACTGTGACCCACGAAGTCTCTGTTGCAGCTACTCCGCTCTTACAGTGGGAAAGCAGCCACTGGAACTGGTGCTAGAGTTGGTCCCCTAGAAGCAAAGTCTGAGACCAAGTACATGGTTCATGGGAGGAGAGCTCTGGAGAGGGAGGGAATGATGGAAGCAGGGAAGCACAGGTGGCAGCTCAGAAAGAGCGTGGCTGGAGACTAGCTTCAACCTGAGCCCCTGGGAAGCCCAGGAGTGTGAACAGCTCTCCAGGATTAAGTAAGTACTCAAGGTACAGAAATAGTACTTTGAGGCGAAGCAACTATCCTTTTGTAGCCCCATGCCGGGAAGTCATTAGTAGTGCACAGGCAAATCTTGAGAGAAAAGGGCAGCTCTGAGCCGTTAGAGGCCAACACTCACAGCAGCTGGTAGATGGGGGTCCTCACCCAGTTAAGGGTTGCAACCAGCTCGGTTCCCCCTCTCTACTGGCTGCCCTCTTGAAGCTCCCACCGAGCCTCCTGGGAATGACAATGGATGGGGGGGATGGAAGCACTCCATAGCCGCCCCCCTTATCTGCAGGGGGAATGTTCCAAGACCCCAGAGGATTCCTGAAACCATGGACGTTACTGAACCCTACAAATACTATGTTTTTTTCCTGTGCACACATACCTTCGCTGAATTTTAATTTATAAATTAGGCACAGTAAAAGATCAACAATAATAACATAATAAATAGCACAATTATAACAATATAGCAATAAACGTTATGTGAATGGGTTCGTTCCCCACCGTGCCCTGGTAAAAGGAATGAGTCACCTTCCGGGCAGAGTGGAGCAGGATGGTGCGAGATTTCATCACAGTACTCAGGATGGTGTGCGATTTAAAATTATGAATTCTTTCTGGAATTTTTCATGTAACATTTTTGGGCCATGGTGGACGGCATGTAACTGAAGTCACAGAAAGGGAAACTGCAGATAAGGGAGGAACCACTGTACTTTCACACACTCCTGAGAGTTGCTGGCTACCCTCCAGGGCTTCTCTTATTCGGGAGTAGGTAGTTCATAAGCCAAGGGGAGGAAAGTTCTTTCTTCTCCATTTCATCTGCCACTCTGCCCACTGAAAACCTTTAGGCTATGCCATCTGACCTCACCTCCTACTCCACGTGTTGTTCCCTCCAAGCTCCCTGGGAACTGCCCCTCAGCCTAAAGTCTCTGTGAGCCCCCTGCCCAGCGCTGTTTTTGGATGAGTGGCTCTTTGACTTACCCTGTAATTGGGAACATACTCAGTTATTGTTGTGGGAGTAGTAAACAGTTCAGCCACATGAATGACATGCTTAAACTCTCATTGCAAGCAGAAAAATTAGCTGAGGCACTATAATGTGTTCCAAAACTTGAGGACATAACAACTGATTTTAGAATCGCAGCTGAATCCAATTTTCCTAATTTTGGCCAAGTAATTGTGCCATGCATGTAAAAGCAAATTAAAAGTATAAAACACAGCCCTGGCTGGTGTGGCTCAGTGGATTGGCACCAGCCTGTGAACCCAAAGGTTGCTGGTTCGATTCCCAGCCAGGGCACATAACCAGGTTGCAAGCCAGGTCTCCAGCCAGGTCTGTAGCTGGGGGCAGGTGAAAGGCAACCATACATGGATGCTTCTCTCCCTCTCTGCCTCCCTTTCTGTCCTTCTCTCTGAAAATAATGAATAAAATATTTTAAAAAATGTTTTTAAATGTATAGAATGCAATCTCTAACTACGCCTGGGGGAAGGCCAATGTGTGCCCTCTCCTCACCCTCAGAACACAGTTTAAATCCTCCTAGACTGGAAATGCTATAAATACGTGTCTTGGATTCTAGTGCAATAGTTACAAGGGAATGTTTACAATATACCAGCAAATCTTATGTTTGCTACAGAATTTCTCTCACCATGCAGTGAGGGATGTCCACAGAACTTACAGGAAAGGAGAGTAAAAGCCTTTTGACTGTCACTCCCTTCTTCCTTCTCATCCCCTTACCTCTGCACTACACCCCCAAGGGCCTCCTGAACACAAAACTGGTCACTGCTTGTCTGTTTAGCAAAATGTAGTGGCTCCCTACGCCTTTGAAAATGAAGGCCTGAATCTGCCCCATGAACCCTGAGGCTCCATCTAAGTCAGCCCAGTCCTCCTTTATGGTTTTATATCACACTTCCCTTCTTACTCCCTACGCTCCAGCCATAATGACTATAAATGAGCCGTGGGGCCTTTGTACATGCTTCATACTGCTTGGGATGGAGTTGACGCTGTGCTTATTCGGATTAATGCTTACTCATGCCTTAGACATCAATTCAAATGTCACTTCTGTTGAAAACCTTCCTATGCCAACTTCACTCTCTCAAAGTCAGATCCCTATTTTATATGCTCTTATTTATTTTTGTTGTATAATTGTCCCATCTTTCCCATTGCTCCCCCTTGTCCTGCCCTCCCTCCTCCACAGTTAACCCCCTCCCTTTATATACTCTAAGTCCTCCATATATTTCCTTCATACAGCACTTATTGCAACATCTGTTTACAGTTTTTTGGTGTTAGAATATTTTTTTAATTTTATTGTTGTTGTATTATATCCATCCCCTTTTTCCTCCCCTCTGTCCCCTTCCCCACCCACCCACTCCCCTACAAACTCAATCCCAATTGTTGTCCATGTCCATGGTTCTACCATGCTAGTTCCTTGACTAAACTGCTCCCCTTCTTTGCCTCCTCCTCCTCCCCCTTCCTCCCTTCCCCTTCCCATCTGCCCACTGAAGGTCTATTCGTTGTATTCATATATCTGGTTCTGTTTTGCTTGTTTGTTTGTTTTGTTCATTATTGACTTGTAATGGGTGAGATCATATGGAATTTGTCCTTCACTGACTGGCTTATTTCACTAAGCATAATACTTTCTAGTTCCATCCATGTTGTTGCAAAGGGTAGGAGATCCTTCTTTCTTTCTGATGTATAGTATTCCATTGTGTAAAGGTACCAAAGTTTTTTGAGCCATCCATCCATTGATGTGAACACTTAGGCTGTTTCCGGCACTTGGCTATTGTAAATAGCACTGCTGTGAACCTAGGGATACATAGGTTCTTATGAATTGGTGTTTCAGGGTTCTTCAGATATAATCCTAGTATAGTAGAATTGCTGGATCAAAAGGCAGTTCCATTTTTAGTATTTTTAGGAAACTCCATACTGTTTTCCATAATGGCTGCACCAGCCTGCATTCCTACCAACAGTGCACCAGGGTTCCCTTTTCCCCACTTCCTCACCAACACTTGTTGTTTGTTGATTTGTTGCTGATGGCCATTCTGACAGGTGTGAGGTGGTATCTTATTGTGGTTTTAATTTGCATCTCTCTGATGGCTAGTGATGTTGAGCATTCTTTCCTTTCATATACCTTTGGGCCCTTTGTATTTCTTCCTTGGAGAGTTGTCTGTTCAGGTCCTTTGCCCATTTTTTAATTGGGTTATCTGTCTCCCTGGTTATTTACATTTTCATTTCTATGCTAACTTGATTCTCTACCTTCCTAACCAGCTAGTTGGGATTATGTCTACTTTGATCACCACTATTCCCAGAACCTAGAACAAGGAAATACCTTAGGGAACACACAGTTAAAGGGGAAAAATGTCAGTCATATGCAGCACAAGCAAATCATGCTAGCCATGCCAACCCTAGATCAACAAAGCTCCAACAAAAGTTATTTTTTATGCTATTGAGATTCCAAGGATGTTTGCAACTTAATATGACCATGACCATAAATGACTAATGTGCAGAAATTTACAGAACTTTTATTATACCCCTAAGCATAGTAAATCTCCAGGATGAAATTTAAATTATGCAGCATCTGCTACTTATTTGACCACAAACTCCCTTTTTTCATAGACTATGCTGTGGGGCTGCTTTTCTGAGAACTTGATGCGGGAACTGTTGTTTTAAGGACTTTCCCACCTCTAACACTAGGTCTGTGATTCTAGAGACCACATAGCTTAGTTCTTGGGCTTAACCTCTTTTTACTTAGCTAATTATAGATGCCTATAAAGCTAGAAAAAATAATACAATGTGAGGCAAGGAAGGGGAGCAGCTTAGACAAGAACCTAGTATAAAGGAACCATGGATGTGGACAACAGGTAGGATAGACTTTGGGGGGAATGGGTGGGTGGGGAGGGGGACAGAGGGGAGCAAAAAGGGGATGGATGTAATACAACAACAATAAAATTAAAAATAATAATACAATGCAACCCCCTGTATACTATACCCATTTCTCCCAATGGCAATATTTTGCAAAACTATGGTGTAATATGACAATCGGGATATACACAGTGATACAATGTACTGATCTTATTCAGATTTCCCCACTTGCACGAATACTTGTGTGTATGTGCTACTTCTATATAATTTATCACAAGTGCAGGTTTGTGCATCCACTACCATAGCCAAGTTGCAGAATATTTCCAACACCACAGTGCAAGGATCCCTTATATTGCCTTTTGTAATCATATCCAAAATGAACTCAAAATGGATCACAGATCTAAATGTAAAACAGAAAACTATAAAATTCCTGAAGATAACAGAATAGAAAACCTAGATGACCATGGGTCTGGCAATGACTTTTTAGATCCATGAAAGAAATAACTGACAAACTGGACTTTATTAAAATTAAAAATTTCTGCCTTGCAAAACACATGATCAAGAGAATCAATAGATAAGCCACATATTTGGGAGAAAAATATTTGCTAAAGACTCATCTGATACAAAGCACTGTTATCCAAAATATACATAGAACTCTTAAACCTGAACAATAGGAAAATAATGAATAAAAATGGGCCAAAGACCTTAACAGGCACCACACCAAGATCATTTAGAAACATTTGCTTCCTATTGACTAAGCTTTTATCCATATATGAATTCTTTAAATTAATAAGTATAACAACAATAATTATAATACATAACCATAGCATTATCCTGAAGACTAAATGAGATGGTAAATGCAAAACACGTAAAACAATGCCTGACATTGAGTAAGATCTTAATAAATATCCGCTATCGTGTGAAGTATTTGAGGTCCTCAAGGAGCAAACTGGAATTGAACTTTGAAGTGGTCCATAATGAACCACACTGACTGGTACAACTGTGCAGTACAGTTTGGTCATAGGTAGAAATGGCCTCAGTAAAGAAATAATGGACTTCCACATATATGGGCATGTTAAGCTTATATTTTAAGCACCTGTCATCAAATTCCTTTATATTATAAAGGTAAGACAGAAATGGATAACTGACTATGAATTCAAATGCCAAAATAAAATAAAATTAATTTTAGTAAAAATTCTATTTGTTTCCTGGTCCTTTTCATTTTCCTTCATAGCATATGGATAAAAACATTTATAGAGAACTACCCATTTTTAAAATTTGGTCTACTGGCATGTGGATAAGAGTGTGCTTTCTTTCTTTCTTTTTTTTTTTTAAAGATTTTATTATTTTTAGAGAGAAGGACAGGGAGGGAGGAAGAAAGGAAGAGAAACATCAATGTGTGGTTGCCTATCCCCTGCCTCCAGCTACAGACCTGGCTGGAGACCTGGCTCGCAACCTGGTTATGTGCCCTGGCTGGGAATTGAACCAGCAACCTTTGGGTTCTCAGGCTGGCACCTATCCACTGAGCCACCAGCCAGGGCTAAGAGTGTGCTTTCTTATTCACTCTAATTTTCAGGTTGTGTTTTTGGCCCTAATTTATACATTCTGACAAGACAAATTTGTGCTTGAATTGGGGGAATTGAGTAATTTTCATTTGATGGGACCCTGGGGAAGAAGACATTGCATGTGGATGACTTTTTTTTTTTTTTTAGAGTTTATCTAAGAAATAAATGAGAAAATCAATCTTCTCTCTACAAGTAAATAGAAATAGATTTTAGTTGCATTAATGAGGGTCAGGCAAAAGGTTTTTGTGTATAGATATAAGGGCTGTTAGTTAAAATTGAGTCTTTCTTTTCAATGTTCGCCATCTGGGGAGCTCAATAATAGCCCATTTGCATCCCAAAGGTAGAGGCACAGTAAATTCCATTCTAATTGGACCTTCTAAGTTCAAGTACTGACTTAAAAAAATAAAGGTTCTGAATTGTTTTCTCGTCTGTTTAGTTATTCAAAGTAATCGCATGATTTCTTTATTTTTAGAATTGTACTATAGTTCCCTGGGATAATAACCTCTCAAACAAACAAGTGAAAAACAGAATCTCAAAGTGGTGGAAAGTCTACTTAACTCATAATCTCACAGGAGGGCTAAGCCAAGGCCGTCCTGAGAGAAGGGAGGAGCCCCTCCCCTCCTCAACGCTGTCTGCGAATCTCAAGTTCGGGTTGTGCGGCCCTGATATTGTCTCTCAGGCCAGTCAATGAAGTATGGCAGGTGGTGTCAATTGGCACACAATAGCCATCCCAACACTCTTCCCCTCTTTGCCACTTTCGATTGAAGAGATTTTTAAAATTCTGTACTTACATTCTTGGTCTCTGCTACAGCTAAGGTGTCCATGTGACAGTTCCGGCTAGCTAGATGGAAAAGGGAGCCAGCTGGGAACTTCTGGAAATGATCTTTTTTCCTTATACAGGGGCAAATGTACAGAGTGCTTTTTGGCACAATTCCTTTGCTCTCCTCCCTGCCTTGAATGAGGACATGGGATGCTCTGATGTGGAGAACAGCAGTAGCCATCTTGCCACCGAGGGAGCAACCTAAAGCAGGAAATCCACAGGCTGATGATGGCAGAACAGAATGACAGAAAAGACCATACATCTTTGAAGGCTTCACGGAACCTGGACACCAAACCTGGGACACCAGACTTCTTGTTATGTAAAAACTTGAATTTCAACTGTAGTTAGCTATGAATTCTCTTACTATAGCCATAAGTATGCTTAGCTGCTACAAAGAGGATGGAACTAAGATTCTGTAACATGCTAGTCCTGGCCTTTTTCCATGCTCCATCAGAGGGAAAGTCAGATTGTTAGCTCTCCTTTTGAATACTCTCCAATAATAAGAGATGGAAGTTGGTGTACAATATTGTTGCCAAATTCTCCAACATTTGAAACAATAAGTTTAATACTAGGGAGTCTTAGGAATTGCTCAAGTTATAAATTATTCTGTAAATACATCAATATCTTCATACTCTTTACTCATTATTATGAATAGCTAAAAATCTTAAATGAATAATATTAATTGTATTAGTCTTTACAAAGAGCAATATCTTATAGTGAGTGTTCAAAGACTAGAGATGCCAACAAAATTATTTCATATCACTTAAATATGATCTGAAAATTCAGATTTCTTGATAAGTTTAAGAGTACTATCCCAGAATCATGCATTAAATTGCCAGTGTAAGAAATTGTTTTGCTTCTAAAACTTGTTATTTAATTTACAAATCAGAGGATTTGTACAAAGTGTAGTTATTAGTATAAATTTATAAATATTTATTTTATTTGCAAGAATGACACACCATTAACAGGGTCATAATAACACTACAAACTTTTAATGTGACAATAGACACAAGGCTGACTAGTCACATCATAATCACTTCTCTTTGGTGTGCTTGTGTCTCTGTTCCTGGAAATGTTGACCTTAACCTTTCACTCTGTTACTCTTGCTTTGGACTTAACATCAGTGAATTCCTTTGAAACCATCAAGTCTCTAACTTGATAGTTAAGCCTTAATTCTTAGAGAATTTTATTATTTATTCCTTTACTTCCCCAATTTCTCAGTGGGTTTATCTTCAGGTTTAGAACTCAGAAAAGCACATGTTTCCTAGGGAAATTCTGAGAAATTCCGCATAGAAACCCTAATAACAGCAGCATCAGTAGCACCTGGAAATTTGTCAGAAATGCAAATGATCAAGCTCTGTCTCAGACCTATTAAATCAGAGAGCTGGGGGTAGGGCCCAGCAATCTGTTTTCACAAGACCTCTGGTGATTCAGGTACAAGCTACAATTTGAAGGCTGTTGTATTAATTTCCCAGCTCTCCCACCCCTACGGAGGGATAACCTGAGGAATGTGTCCCTTAACTCCCAGAGCTTCCCTCTCCAACTGAGACCCAGGTGCCCCTAGAGGTAACTGGCTCGATCATGTACCCTTTATTGACTGCCTTGTCTTTCCTCTTATTTCTCTACAGGTATTTCCTTGGACCACTTCCTAAATGAAATACTTGCACTGATCCTTGTCTTAGGGAAAACCTAAACAAAGATACCTTTCAAAAGCCTAAAAAGGCAGGTGGAGGAACAAGAGAAAAGGGCTCTGGTGTTAGACAACTCTGGCTCTGATTTCAACTTGCCCCTTACCAGCTGCGTGGCTGTAATTTGGGTACAGACTTTCTCTGAGCCTGAGTTTCATGTTACGGGCCTACCTCGCAGAGATAGGACAGAGGGAGGACAGAGGATAAGAAAGGCCTGTCGGTGCTCATCAAATGATGATGAATATTAAACGACCTAGTTAAAGGCAGTGTGGATATATTTTAAATATGCTAGACAGCTCAAAGTCATATAATTTCTCTACAGCCTCTCATTGGTTACAATTATAATCATGATAGGTTAAGCTAGACAATAGTCATAAAATAACTCCAAAATTTAGTGGTCTATTATAACAAAGATTTGTTTTTTGCTATCATCATAATCTGATGATGGTTGGGTGGGACTAGTTGTTGGCTCTTGTCAGAGGAAAAGGGGCTAAGTAGAAACTTACATGGTAAGTTTTATATCCAAGTCAATAAATAATTGGCTTTCTATGTTTACAACTCAGCCAGAACCCAGTCATATGATCTAAAATAGCTGTAAGGGAGGCTTTTTCTTATGTACCCAGAAAGGGAAATAGGATTTGATTAAGAAGCCTTTTCTTTGCCACAATTCAATACCTACTGCCAGAAACTGATGAGTTTTATTTTGGCCCGGTGAGATTACCTTGTTTTTCTACCTTGTTTGTGTATGTGCCACCCAAATGTCACACTCACAGATATGTCTCAATGTCATTATATTTAGAATGTTCTTTCAATCAATAGCCATGTGTTTATCCATACAAGCTTGATGTGTGTGATCTCTGCCACTTTTCTTACTGGAAGGTGTGATCTTTATTGACTGATCGTTCTGGTGCTGATGCACATCCACCCATATTCCTCATCTAATTGCCTACACACTATTGAATGTCCCTATTGATTGGCGATACTGCTATTTTAAAACTCAAAATCTGATTCCACTTCTATGTATATTCCCAACAGAAATGTGTGTGTGTGTGTATAATCATCAAAAATGTCTCTTAGCATGTTCATAGAACAATATTTGTAATCAGCAAAAATTGGAAACTATGCAGACATTCAGCAATAGTGGAATGAATAAACTGTAGGCTAGTCACACAATGAAATACTATATGGCAATAAGACTAAATGATCTACAACCATGTGCAAGAATATGGATGAATCTTACCAACACAATGTTGAACAAAAGAAGCCAGACGAAAAAGAGAACTTCAGAGTTTAGAGTTCCTGGAGCCTATAGTTTCAGGAGACAGATACTAAACTACCTTCCACACAAGTAAATATGTAAGTATCATGAAAAGAAGTGGGTTGAAAGAAAAGCACAAGACTCTAGCTGTGCTGTTCCATATAGTAGTCATGACCACATGTGACTATTTACATTTAAATCAATTAAAATGGCAAATTCAGTTCTTCAGTTCGCTGGCCACATTTCAAGTGCTCATTAGTCCCCCATGGTGTGTTGGACAGCGCATGTATAGAACATTTCCATCATCACTGAAAGTTTCGTTGCACAGAGCTGCTAAACTCCTATCTCAACGGGAAACTGCATCACACTTGCGGGTGAGGAGATCTGCAAGTCAGAGGGGGCCTCTGCAAGGAAAAGACTTTGGAGCTGAGTATCAAAGGACTGTGGGAATTGGCCAGGTTTGGGGTGACGAGGGGTGAGGAGGAGGCAGTGACAAGTCTGAAAATTCACAGAACAGATGGAGCCTGTTGACTGAGGGACAAGGAGGAAATACAAAGGCTAGAAGCAATAAAGGAGCCAGGTAAGGAGGGTCTGTACAAGTCGTGCCAAGGATTTTGAACTTTTTGCTAAGAACAACATGAAGTTATTTCTCCCATTTTAAAATGTGCCCGAGTTCCTATTTTTAAAAGGCCATTTACTCCATGTGCTTATATGCAGGACTGAGAAAAGACAATGAAGCTTCTTTTTCAATGGGTTTTCCTAACAATATAATGTTTTTCATCTATGTCAATTAATATTGATCAGGCTTATTCATTGTAAGTACAACAAAGGATTTGATTATACAAATGAATCACAGTTTGTATATATTTTAAAGTACACAGAGTGGACCCTGGTCAGATGAGTCAGTTGGTCGGAGTATCATCCAATATACCAAAAGGTGGTGAGTTTAATTCCCAGTCAGGGCACATACATAGGTTGTGGATTTGATCCCCAGTTAGGGGGTAACTGATTGACCTTTCTCTCTCACATATCTTTCTCTTTCTTATCAATAAACCTAGCCTCAGGTGAGGATTTAAAAATATATAAAATATACAGAGGGGGGCAAAAGTATGTTTATAGTTATAAGTATGTGAAACACAGAATTTATTCTTGTATTATTATTTATTAATTATTGTATTATTTCTACACAGGAAACTGTAAAACTACTTTTTCACTACCCTGTAGAAAGCAATACATTATGTGAATGATCTGTATATGAAAGTAAAAGCATACAAGCATTTTATGAATCATATACACCATCTTCAGGGAAATGAGGAAGGGAAAAAGGGTGAGGGGAAGAAGTTTACTTTCAACTGCACTGTTTTGTTTCTTTTAAAACAGATCTGAATCAACAAGTGGAAAATATTTATCTTCATAATACCTATAAAAATGATAACATTTATATCTGTAAAATAGTGAGTTGTTTTCTGATTTTATTATTTACATAAGTGTCTGGTACCTTTTTCCTCTAATCAACATTTCATAATTAATATTTTATTTATTTATATATTTTTAAAGATTTCACTCATTATCTTCAGAGAGAAGGTCAAGGTGGGAGGAAGAAAGGGATAGAAGCATCAGTGAATGGTTGCCTTTCGCCTGCCTCCAGCTACAGACCTGGCTGGAGACCTGGCTTGCAACCTGGGTATGTGCCCTGGCTGGGAAGCAAACCAGCGACCTTTGGGTTTGCAGGCTGGCACCAATCCACTAAGTCACACCAACCAGGGCTCCATAATTAATATTTTCATAAACTAAATATAGACCTGGGGTAAGAGTGATCCTGGAACAACTAGTAAGGAGAGTACTGCAATGGTTTAAGCAAGAGTTGATGACAACTCAATGATGCTGAAGAGAGAGAGGGAGAGAAGTGAATGGACTCCACAAGCAGAATCAACAGAACATGATCAGTTGAATGCAAGATGACAGGGAGAAATGATACACTAAGAATGTGTCTCAAGTTCGTGGGATGAAAACTGGATGGATGGCAACGCTATGGCTTTAGACTCATGATATTGGAGGAGTTACAGAATGGGATGGGGTGGTGAGAAGAATCAATGATTCACTTTTGGAAATGTGAGTTTCCTGATACCTCTGAAACATTGACATTGAGATGACAGGTAGCAGATGGTAGCATGAATAAGGATTTTAACAAAAGGGTCTAAGCTGGAGATATAAGTGTGAGTTATTAGTGTATATCTAAATAGTAACACATCTTAGGTCTAGATGAAATAACTGGAAAATATCATGGGGCAAAAAAATAATAATCAAGGGCAATTAAATTGATATAGGATTACATTTCTTTCTTCATGGTGCCAGCCATACTACTTTGTTCTACAGTGAATAATATTAAATAACTATAATATTAACATCTATAACTATTACTTTTTAAGTCTTGGAGTCAACCTACAGATAAAGGTTCTCAAATGTTTTAATCAGCCATGTCTGATTAAAGCAGGTGCAGGATATAATTTTTTTAAAGATCTTATTTATCAATTTTAGAGAGAGGGGAAGGGATAGAGGCAGGGAGGGAGAGAGACATCAATGTGTGGTTGCCATTCACCTGCCTCTATCTGGAGACCCAGCTGGAGACCTGGCTTGCAACCTGGTTATATGCCCTGTCTGGGGAATCAAACCAACAACCTTTGGGTTCACAGGCTGGTGCCTTATCTACTGTGCCAACAACCAGGGGTAGGTGCAGGATTTTGATGGAGGGGGGGATTTGAATACTGGCTCTGTCATGTGCATGTGACATGACTTAGGATGAATTATTTTATTATTATGATGTTCAACGTCTCCATCTATAAAATGGACATGACAAGAATACCCTTCTCATATCATTTTGGTTATGTGCGCTAATTCACATAAATTGGTACATTAATACGTGTTCAATAAAGTGACATAATATAACTATATGTTATTTTTATTGCATTATGAAATTGCATCTGTAGAAAGTACCTACTACATATATCCTAGACCATTCACATATACAACAGATAATTCTAGATGGGCTATTAAGTGCAATAATAGAAGTATCACTGTCTGGAGCTTTCAAATGATCAGGTTTTGGTAATTTAATATTTAAATATCAAATGATTGACATTGTGCAACTCAAGTATTCTAACCCTGAATACATAGCAATGGGACTCATTTTGAAATTTTAAAAAACATGAAAAATCCCTTATAAAAACAGCAATTCCACTGCTAGTAGTAAAAACCATACTCTTGCTGCCAACTGCTCCATACCATTAGCACTCCTTGTCGTGGATGCTAAATGACTCACACGATAGGAATTATACTTTTGAATGCAACATTTAAACAGCTTGAGGTAAAAGATGGAAATGGCCATACACCATAAGTTGTTATTATTAACAGGCCACCTTTAGGACATACATATGGACCTCTTTATCTTAGTTGCTTGCAAAATGACTTCCACAAAACTCAGAATATTGCCTTTTTTGTGTGTATTTCATTTAGCTCCAAGTTACCTTTTTTGTTCTTCTGTTGATCTGTTTAAAAATGCCTGTGTAGGATGATTCTGATTTTAAAAGTCCATTAAAATTTTACGGAATAAGTTACTATCATGAGGTCAATGCACAAATTTTAAAATAAGTTAATTTCTTTTCCAAGAGCTCCAATTAATTTTCTATTATCATTCTATAGCTTCCTCATCATGAGATAAAAATGTGCTTTGTCTTCTCTTCAAAACACAAAAAGAGATTTTTATGAAAGTCCTTCATCTCTACCAGAGAGGGCCCCTAAGCATACACCCATGTGGGCCCTCAGGGCTGTCATATCAAGGTGTTTCCCAGCCAATCTTTCCTCCCCATCCCAGCACTTCCCCAGGCATCTGTGTAGGTGTCTCAGGCTGCGATCCCTAATAAATGGGCCCTGAGACACGTATTATATCAGGGAGGCAGTCCCTGGAAGGGCTGGTAGCAGAGTAGACAAGTGAGAGGGCAAAGGGGAGGAGGCCAGTGCATGCGGGGTTATTGGGCAGATTACTGCTATGGGCAACTGGGTCCCACTCCAGCTTGAGGCCGCTGGACATGATGGAGAACATGCCAAAGAGTTGTTCCACCTGACAGACCAGGAAGCTACTATATTGATTATACCAATCAATGGCTGTGGGCATTCCTAGAGGTTCAGCTGCTTGGCACACGTGCCCAGCCCAGGGCATAAACAAGTCTGATAAGGCCTGCAGGCCTCTAGAGAGTTAGTATGCGTTTGCAGTAGAAGGACTTGGGAAGCATATCAGTTTCCTATTGTCATAAACTGATTAGCTTAAAACAAAACAAATATTGTCTTAGAATTCTGGAGACCAGAAATTTACGATTTGTTGGTGGGGTTGCATTCCTCCTGGAAACTCTAGGGAAGAATCCATTTCCTTACCTTTTCCAGCTTCTAGAAGCCACCTGGATTCCTTGGCTCAAAGCCTCTTCTTCCACCTTCAAAGCCAACAGCATAACATCCCTAACTTCTATTTCTATTACCATATCTCTTCTCTGATTCTCACCCCCCTTACTCTTTCTTGTAAGAACCTTTGTGATTTCACTGGGCCCAAGCAAATAATCCAGGATAAACTCCCCATCTCTAGATACTTAAGTTAATCACAGTGGCAAAGTCCCTCTTTCCAAGTAAGGTGACTTAAGCATAGATTTTGGGGATTAGGATTGGGACATCAACGTTCCATACCTACCACAGGGGATACAAAAAATGTGAATGCCCAGAGGATATACAGGGGACTGACGGCATTTCTTTCCAGACGAAGGTAGGCCTTTGCAAGCGAAATGTGCTGAGTCTTCAAGTACTTTATGGAAACAAAAAATAGGTGCTGCATAAATAACTGTTACTTTTATTCATCTAATAAAGACTGACATCCTTTGATTTAAAACCCTAATACACATAACGTCAAGGGGCCACATCCAGTTGCTGGTTTAGCATTCGAGCTAACCTGTTTTGAGGCCCAGGGTAACAGAGGAAAATAGAATGCCTGCCTTTCAATTTCTTGTCAGTTTCCTGGGGAAACAAAAAAGCTCAAGACAATCACATCTTATTTTAGGGGCCCATCTATTTTCAAGAAGTTTCATCAAAAGCAAAAATGTATTTTCCTGGGGAACATTGCTGTTCTGTTTATGAAAACAAAAACAGCAAGCATCCACGCAGGTGCTGAGAAACGCAGGGAGATGAAAACCAAAGGAAAGACTCGCCTGCCATGATGGGCTCCTGCAGGAGGAACCAGTAGCTTCAAAGTCAGGAAAGCTTTACACCTGCCATCAGATTGAATAAAGGGGGAAGGGAAGAAACCCTGCAAGAATCACCAACAAAAACGGGATGCTATCCCTTGCTGTTCTTTATCTCTCTCTCTCTCTTTTTTAAATTTAATTTTATTGTTTTATTACATCTATCCCTTTTTCCCTTCCCTCTGCCCTTTTCCCCACCAACCCATTCCCCCCAAAGTCAATCTCACTTGTTGTCCATGTCCATTCTTTTTTTTTAAGATTTTATTTATTATTTTCAGAGAGAGGGGAAGGGAGAGAGGCAGAAAGGGAGAGAGACATCAATGTACGTTTGCCTTTCGCCTGCCTCCAGCTACAGACCTGGCTGGAGACCTGGCTTGCAACCTGGTTATGTGCCCTGGCTGGGAATCAAGCCAGTGACCTTTGGGTTCGCAGGCTGGCATCTTATCCCCTGTGCTACCAGACAGGGCATCTTTCTCTCTTTTTAAATGGGGCTTCCAGGGAATGATTTTCCCTCTTTTGAAATTTTAGAATAATTTATTGAGTGATTCAGTTCTAGCATAATTGATTGAGTTCCTCAGATAAATGCAGGTCTTATGCTAAATGTGGAAATTCACAGCTAAATGAGAGTTAGGTTCTATCCTCAGGTTGATCAATCCAGTTTACATTTCAGTAGATATAGGTAATCAAAGAATTTCAGCACATTATTATTTCTAATCCTTGGAAGACTCAGCTGAGGACATACTATATATCTATATCTTTACTAGATTCTCCTGAAGGCCAGAGTGACTTCCCTGATCACTTGACTTTGAGTTTGCTACATGACCGGCTTTGTGAGTGGACACAGCACAAGCAGAGGCTGGGAATGCATTTGCTCTGCTGGCCTTGTCCTTTCTGAGTCTGGTACACTGCCATGAGACATACATGCCCTACGTAGGTACTTCATCCTGGGTCCCTGAATGAGACATGCTGAGTTCACCACAGGCCCTGGGTAGCCTCTGGTCCATGGAAGATGAGAGGCATGCCAAAAGAACTGGGTTCAACCTGGATCTTGGACCTGAATTTTGGGACCAAGAGCCTGGAACCTAGAGTCTACACACCAGCCTAGGCCAGATCAGATACAGCCAAACCATAGACTTGGGAACAATAGAATAAAGGATTACCGCTTAAAGTCACTGAGTTTGGGAGTGGTTTGTTATAAAGTACTATTGTGGCAGTAGTTGACTGATACACTGTGATAGAGGCAGTGGGCAGGGGATCCCAGTACATGGAAGAAAGAAAAACTAATGTTCAATACTTAGTCAAAGAGGTAGCTGGGAAACAAAAAGAAGAAGGCATAAAAACAGAACATAAAAAAGCTAACCTTCCCGTGGTAATATCCTCCCTACTTTAATTAACAGAGGCAAATGAGAAAGTCTTCCAAGTGTCAGGTCATCCTGGGTACTGCTGACATGACATGAAGGCTCAAACGTAGTCATGACCTGTGCTCCTTGGGGCCTCTCAGTGTGACCTTCTGCCTTCCACCTCTGCTCTGAGTTCCAAAGGCCTTTTATAGAAATGGATTGGAATGAATTCCAATCTACAAAGCTACACTTAGAGAAAGGCAAAAGTCATAGCTTTTTTGTTTAGCATCTTCTCCTTATGAAACTTGACAAAAATGACTCGAAATGAGAAAATTAGTTTGCTATAGCAATATAAACCCCAGTGTTAGGCACAGATAGGTGATCATATATTTTTATCGCAATGAAAGATGATCGGTCTCTTTGGATTCACTAGCCACATTTTAAAATGTGGAAACTAAGATGGCAACTACTAACAGAAAATGTTGTAGTCCTATGACTGGATATCATTTCCAAAAGTTTTCAGAACTCTCTTCCAAAGGCTCCTGAAAACACAGCATCTAGGGATCTATCATCCTTTTATAGGTTTTCTGCTGATTCAACTTCTAAGTTTTTCAGTGAGACAGGAATATAAAAATTCTTCCCAGGTAATACTTCTGAAACACCTCCATCAAAACCATGTTGCAAATACATTTAAACAATAAGTAAGCCCTGGCTGGTGGCACAATGGATAAGGAGCCATCCCGTGAACCCAAAGGTTGCTGGTTCGATTCCCAGCCAGGGCATGTAACCAGGTTGCAAGCCAGGTCTCCAGCCAGGTCCGTAGCTGGAGGCAGGTGAAAGGCAACCATACATTAATGTCTCCCTCCCTGCCTGCCTCTCTCCCTTCCTGTCTCTCTAAAAATAGTAAAGTCTTTTTTAAAAATTAAAAAAAAAAAACAAGTAAAGATGCCTATGTTAAGGTCTGTGTGCACATATGAAGATGACAGAGTGCATGCATACTAAAGTCAATCAATGTGTTATGCCTGAAATAGATCTCTATCCTAAGAGTCAAGTCCTTTTAAGCTTAAATTACAGTCTGTTTATATGTTTTTTCTTTTTTCTTAAATTTAATTTTATTGTTGTTGTATTACATCCATCCCCTTTTTGCTCCCCTCTGTCCCCCTCCCCACCCACCCATCCCCCCCAAAGTCAATCCCACCTGTTGTCCATGTCCATGGTTCCTTTATAGTAGGTTCTTGTCTAAGCTGCTCCCCTTCTTTCCCTCTGCCTCCCCCCTCTGTTTATATGTTTGATGCCTCTGTATTATTAGCTTTTCTCACTTTATAGCAAGGTAGAAATTCAGAAATCCTCCTCTCTTCTCTCCCCAAACGCACACACACTTACACAAGCAAGCTGGCCAAGAAGAAGTGAAAAACAAAGTGCTGGAAAAGCCCAGCCCAGTCAGCCATTTTGTTGTTCCCTCTCTCTCTCTCTTTTTAATTTTATTTATTATTTTGTTAGAGCAAGGGGAAGGGAGGGAGGCAGAGAGGGAGACAGACATCCATGTATGGTTGCCTTTCACCTGCCTCCAGCTACAGACATGGCTGGAGACCTGGCTTGCAACCTGGTTATGTGCCCTGGCTGGGAATCCAACTAGCGACCTTTGGGTTCACAGGCCAGTGCCTATCCACTTGTTGTTCTTATTTTCCCTCTTCTCAGCACCTTCCCAGCCCGGCATGCTTATCGAGTTAATCACACTCAAAAAAACATGTTAAGGCTTGTCCTTTCTTATCAAGTCTTCTAGCTTAGGTTCTGAAAGGTGCAGAGTGCAGGTGAGTGCAGAAAGCATCACTCTGAAAGGGTTGTCATCAAATATGCTACAGCGTTCATCTAGAATCCAGCCGTCTCAGGAGGGTGGATTACACAACCCCTTCTTTTGTTTTGTCCTTTCCTCCTTCTTCCGATAACATCTTTGTAGCTGCAGCCGAGACCTTCAAGACTGAGCCTTCCCTATTTAATCCAGCAACTGACCACAAATCATATCAACAATCAGAAGAACAGAAGCAGCAGAATTGACTTGACCTGAATTGACTAAAATTCTGGGAGGAAAAGTATTTTTTGTTTTTGTCTTTGTGTCTTACGAGAAATACGAGTTGAAAATCAAAACATGTCCTGGGTTATGAAGGCTACCCTGGGAAGGTCCAGGGGACTGGCCGAACTCATTTCATATGATTCAGTATGAACGGGGTGACTCCTGCGTGCCCTTTCTCACTCTGGTTCTTTGCTTATGAATGAAAGTACCTCTGCCAGGAGAGGTGAGGCCGGAGCCCTCGGGCTATGAAAATGATTTGTGTAACCACAGACAATGGGCTTTGCAAATACTATACTTTATCTTTGCACTGGAGTCACCAGAGACGAGTTTCAATGTAAGCACATAGAACCCAATAGTTAGGGGGCACATTTGTGGGGTTAGACTCTTATGTCACTGCATGAACAGTCTGAGATCCGACCATGAAGAGGCAGATTCAGTCTTTAATAACGTTTGTCCTCTCTCAGCCCCATTCCTCATCCCTCTCTAGAAAGCCAGCTGGAGGCAGCCCCCTCCCTTCCCCTTTTTGCTCTCAGGAATTTCTCTCCACATTTTTCTTCTTTTACCCAGCTCTAGAAAATGTGTCCCTAATGAAAATGCGCCAGGATCTTCCTCCCTCATTACCTTCCTGGTTTGCATTTGCTGGTTAATCTTTCCCACTTCCGACCCTCACTTGAAACCACCCCGGGGTAGGATCAGCAGGCCCCAGGCCTGGATCTGAATCTCACTGCGCCGCCCAGTGGCCATGTGGTTCTAGGCAACTCACTTGTGGAATCGGCACTTTTTCTGTCGAAATCATCAGGATCACCAATTTTGCCCAAGGGTTACTTGAGGATAAAGTGAAATAATACATGTTGGATTGTTTTAGAGATTGTCAAATACTAATTTCTAGTTATTGTAACTCGCAGATTCCCTTTTTATTGCCAGTTTAGGTTGGGAATTTCTCTTACTTGAACATGTAAATGCATCAAAGGCGGCTTCTAATAACCCTCAGCCACTCTCACCCACCCTGCCCGCCTGCTGCCATCCAGGGCTTCGCTCGGATCAAGATTCTGGAACAAATCAAAGTCCTTAAGTGACAAAGACCAACCAAGCAAATTGACTATTAGAAACTGGAAAGAAGAACCACCGGTGGCCCTGAATTTAGCAGTAAATCTGAAGACAATGTAAATGTAAAGGATAGAGACTTGAGAATCCAGAAAACAAAACAACCAACTGAAACAATGGGCACAGGAAAGATCATTTCAAACAAGAGATTTGTGTGTCTAGGACCAGCCCCAAGGAACTTGTTTTCTTAAGGACATCAAACTGGAAACTTATGTAGGCTGTGCTGTGGATGTTCTGTAAAAGTAAGGAAAGAAATGAATTTTTTTATTGAGAAGTACAATTTTGCAACTTTGTTCTGAATATGTTTTCTACCCTGAGATGCCTTACCCATCAGGGAAATATTGTACTTTTAACAGCTGGCTGAGATTGTGATGGAAAATTTATATAAAGCTGAGGCTCTGAGGAGACTTCAGGGATAAAGTTATATCCCCAAAGCTGTAGTTTTATCAATTTTTATTTCTTGTCTGGTGGTTACTGATGCAACTAGCCATGAATACAAAAGGGCTTCTGTTTGGAGGTGCTTCTGGCATTGTCTCATAGAACACTTTTCTTAAAAAAAAAAAAAAAAAAAAGCCATAGCGCTGACCACTAGCACAGAATGTATCTAGTCATAACCCTAGCCATTCAATGTCAAGTCCAAGATGGATGTGTCTGAAGACCTCGCCACACATGTGTTCAATCATGCTTGCTGGTTTGACGCATGATCATTGACCAAGGGGATAAAATTGCTTTTAAGGACAGCAACACCGCTCTCTGTTTCCATAGCCTTGGCCTTGGGTCTTCCCGGGGAGCACAGTTGTAAGTGCTTTTGAATCACCAAGGAATATCCAGATGGGAGGGCTAGCAATCAATAAATAATCTGGTTTCTGGTTTATAGGTTGGAAATATGATAGTGAAGGCTTTTTTGGTCAGGGATCATAGCAAGTCATTTGCCAGGGAATTGAATCGTCTATCTTTCTGGAAGAGAAGTAGAAATGTTTTCAGGTAAAAATACTATTATGAACTGTTTGGATTAAAAATCCATTTTCCTTCTCTCTAACCAAGGTATTTGCAGTAATTTTAGCATTTAAGCCCTGCCCCAACATTTGAGCCAATGGACTCTAAACATCTCAAAAATACTCATTTAGGGGTCCTAAGCACCCACATCATATGTTAACCGTCATTCTGGATGACTTCAAATGATTTCTCTGCAATTTATAGATGTAGAAAAACACAAAAAGGGTAGCTAGTACAATGATCAACTGAAAGAGAACAAAATCACCTCGTATTTTGCAGACAGTTCCCCTTGAGGATGATACTAGGGCTAAGTTATAGGTAAATCAAGTAGAGATGAGAAGTGCCAACTATCCCATCAACCTGCTCATTTCCCTTACAGAGTAAACTGTGCCCCTGAGAACCAGGAATTTATTCAGCAGTTCTGTGCCAGGCACTGGAGAGTTAAAAAACAAAAGCAACCAACCAACCAAAACAGCCACTGTTCTCAAGAAATGTACAGCCAAGCAGACAATGTTAAGTGTGCCTCATCTGTAAAGTAAGGATAATACAACCTGCTATAAAGGTGCGATATGACGGTAAAATAAAACAATATCACAGGTACCTGAAATAAAACAGTATGAACAAATCAAATAATGTGACATGTAATGCTAACATGAAAGCTTGTGAATGTTTTGGCCTAACAAGCTAAACACTGAACAGTATTGGCTATCGTTCCTGCCTGTGGGTGATATTGTGAAGAGCCTGGGCTGGTGTTACAGAATGGATTACACGTGGTGAGGTTAGGAGTTCCTTTCCTGCAAAGAGCCTCTGCGTTTGGCTTGTTCCTGTGAAACTGTGATTACTGTCAGAAGTCAGTAGGTTAACATTATTTCCACTGATGTAAGTTCCAGCTAGATGTAAAGGATTACATGTAAAACCAACTGACAAACAGACCCCAAAGGAACTGGAAGAAGACTAGAAGAAAGCTTAGGTGTATATTTTTATGTTCTATGGGTAGGGAAAGCATTCCTAAATATGACATAAAACTCCAGGAGCAAATATTGGAATACATATAAGCTTGCCCTTATAAAAATGTAACACTTCCACATGGCCAAAAATTATGAATATTAAAAGACAACTGACAAACCAGAAAAAAATTGCGGCACACATAAAAGACAAACTCCTTTCAAATCAAGAAGATAAAGATAGCCAATGCAACAGAAAAATCATCAAGGAGATGAACACAATTTGCAAAAGAAAAATACCCCTAGAGACCAGTAGCATTTGAAGAAATAGTTAAGCTCAATAACAACTAACACATTTGAAATAGCAATAAAAAAGTAAAAAGCCATATATCGAAAAGTTTGGCAAAGCTTAAAAATGTGGAATATTCCCACTGGAGGTTGAAGAGTGTTTGGTGAACTACTGCATACCCCACATATCTTTGAAAGAAATGTAAATTCATATAACCTTTAGTAGCTCATGTTGGCAACATATATAGCCACTTGGTGGCATCATCTTTGACCGTGAAATTGTCCTTCTAGGTATTTATCCTATAGTAATATTTGAACTGATGCAAAACATAAGAGTTCCTTGGATATTCACTGCTATTATCATAGATAAATTGGGAATACACCAAATGTCCACCATTAGGATATTTGGTAAATAAATTTTGGTATATCTATTTTGAGAGTTTCTCAATTTCCGCACTGTTGACATTTTGGCTGAATCATTCTCTTTTGGTTGTTTGGTTTATTTTGTTCATTATGGGCTGGATCATTCTTGATTGTGAGGGCTGTCCTATGCATTGTAGGATACTGAGCAGGATCCCTGCCTTTACCCATTAGATGCCACTGACACTTTCTGCCCAATGGTGACAAATAAAAAGGACTCCAGATATTTCCAACTGTTCCCTTAGAGGCAAAATTACCCCCTCACTACCTTAGGAACCACTGATTTAAGTAAATATACTATGATCTTTTAAAAGAATGTACCAGGGGCACACATACTCACATGGAAAGACAAACATGGAATATTATCAAATTAGGTAAGTGCTGGCTAAATATTATGTACTATATAATATGATTTGCATTAAAAATCTTACATAATTGTCTGTGCATAATGCTAAATGTCCCTAGGGGGAAAACACCCAGGGAGAATCCTGGTAAATTATTAGTTAACAATGACTACTCTGAACTGCTAATCCTGGACATGAAAGAATGTTTAATATTAGCAAGTCACATGACCTCTCTGATTCTCAGGTTCTCTCATCTCTACACAATGTTATTCAAATATAAAGGATTTATGAGGAAGACATTCAGGATGACAGCTAAGGGTGGGGGGAGGGGCTTGAGGATGGTGGAACTGAGCAGAGAGGGAAAAGGACTCATGGCGTGGACAACAATGTGGCAATTGTAGAGGGAGGGATGGGGGTAAAAGGGGGCTAAATGGTAATGGAAAAAATACAATAATTTTTTTTCAAAATAACAGAATTATTTGGTGAAAATATTCTGTCTTGGAAAGGAATTTAACTTTGGCTTTCAGATCATTGTTTTTAAGCTTTTTCAAAAAAGATGCATAATGATTTCTAGAAGAATATTTGTGAGTGTGAAATACTTATTTCAGAACTCATCACCTGATATTAAGTTCACTTCTCACCCCTGCCTTTTCCCCAATCCCTTGGGCTTCTCTTCTGCTTTATTTATTTACTTGGTATTTCTCTTTGCTGCAATTCATTTGTTTTTGCACTTACCCTTTAAAAAAAACAAAAAAACAAAGAAAATGTGACCTTGAAACTCTGGAGAGACAAGCCATTTAAAACATAAAGATTTCTAGTGTTTTTTTTTTTTTTTGGGGGGGGGGGGTTCCTGTGTTGATATACATCTTATGGGCTATAAAGGAAAATAATTTTCCAGCCTTCTGTCACTTAAAAATAGGCAATGATAATTAAAGGTCTTAGAATTTATATCTAAAGTTCATAGAATGATGGAAGTTGTCTTTGCTGATCCATCTCTAAAGGAAAATAGAGAGATCACAATTCTCTGAGTCTTCAGTGTTAAGTTAAAGAATGTATCTGAATCCCTCCCTGGCTGGTGGCTAAGTGGATAAGGTGCCAGCCTGTGAACTCGAAGGTCGCTGGTTCAATTCCCAGCCAGGGCAGATAACCAGGTTGCAAGCCAGGTCTCCAGCCAGGTCCATAGCTGGAGGTAGGTGAAAGGCAGCCATACATTGATGTCTCTCTCCCTCTCTGTCTCTCTCCCTTCCTCTCTCTGTGGAAATAATAAATAAAATCTTTAAAAAAATTTATCTGATTGAGAGATTTGTTTAACAGGAGGCCCCACCTGTGATAGAATGAATAAAATTAACTGTTATGCTTCATTTGTTTTCATTATCCACAAAACAGCATGCCTCTGAGATCAAACAGATCTCATTCTTTTCTTCATAATGCAGAGATGGCAAGTGTCGGTGAGAAGAGAAAAATCTTTGTCTTGCAGGCCAGGCAGCCTGTACAAAATAAGTAAGAAATGTATTGGATTTGGGATTTTAACCCAAACTAGAGAACATGATTGAATTTAAAGGAGAAATTGTTCAAGACACAGCACATACTTCTAGAAATGTCAAATATAAAAGAAACATTCCTAGAAATGATGAAAGCTTGGGTGATTGGAGGGCAAGAGATTGGGCCACAAAAGTCCCAATTGTGCCCAAACCAGGAGAGCTATATTATATTCTTCTGAATTACATGCTCTTTGTATATGCAATAGGGAATTAATTCCAGAGTGCCTTCCTTTAGAAGCAACTCGGAATCATTGAAGAGTGATTTCTAAAATAACTAGCACATAGTACCTTTTTACTAAGAGTAGTTTACCTTCAAAGATATCCATCACTGGAGGGTTTCATTTGTCAGCATGGCTAAAAGGCCACTTACACAGCAACCAAGTCCAAATACTTACATCCACCCCAGTTACTCCACCAGCCACTTATTCATCTTCTCCTGCTCCCCAGTTCCTCTGCAGCATTGAACTTCCCTCTGAGTTGCTGTCTGTTCACTTTCCTACAGTCTCCTCATCTGCCTGAGTGGGCTTTTCCCGTTAACCCAACTCTATTTCTTAAACTTCCTAGTCCTCAAAAAGTATGATCTGATGGTGGCACCCAAGTCTCTTTCCAGAGCTGCCATGGGTTTATCATAATTCTTCCAATTCTTCTGACACATCAAAGAAATTTTCAAGTGTAGAAAAGGATGAAGTTTGCCATCCTGACACAGAAGTACAGCTTAGTGCCTCTTCAATAGAACACACAAAGTTTATTGTTCTTTTCTATTCCCCACAGACTTACAGAGCTATGGCAGTCATGTCCCATATATATTTGAATATTTAGTATCTCCTTCTTGTTCATTTAGTTCTTATCCTTTTTTTTTTTTTTACTCCTGTGTGAAAATTTTGAAACCCACTATAATACATTAATTTTGAAATTCTTACCACTAGGGAAAAACAGTCATCTTTTTAGATTAATAAATAATATGCATGACCCTAAAGATGTTTTTCTATTAATCTTTAGCAAAGCATAAAATGTAATCTCCCCAATGTGATAAACTTATGGAATTGGTGAGCTATGACTGTGAGGCCACATAACAAGCTATATGCCTCTATAATACATTATTCTATGTCAAGGGCTTCATATTAATTTCTGAAGTACTTGGGTTAATGAAATTTCATTAAGAAACCCTTAACAAATGCAAAGTGCTCACTTTCTTGGAGGGATTTAATGGGAACTTAATGGATTTATTCTATTACTTCGTTCATTTAAAAATATCCCTTAATTAGATATTATTATTAATGGACCTATTACATACAGTTGAAGGAGTCTCTCCAATTATTCAGAATTTAATCATGAAAATTTATCAAGTCAGATGGAGAAAGCAACAATGAAAACAGTTACATATTTAGATAAGCATCCACAAATCTGAGACATATTGCAAATGAACAACTGAGACCTAGTAAGGAGGGGAGTTCCTCAAATATATCTGCAAAACTGATTATCCCCAATTTTTTATATACAAACTTATTCATTCATTTATTAAACAAACATTTGTTCATTGCTAACAATGTATGAGGTACAGTGATAAAAATGGAAGAATTTTAGAATCAAATGAAAGTAGAAATAGGCAATTGAAGTAGTAACTACACCTGAGTGTCGTATGGGCTAAAATAAAGGTAAGAACAGTATACCATGGAACAAAGGGAAACTCACCTAACTTGAATGAAAAGGCATGAAACAGAAGGTGACATTTAAGCTGAGTCTTAAAAGTTAACAATACTAACCAGGCAAACAAGAGGGAAAAGATATAGGCAAAGAATATATTCAAACATGGAACACTATTTCAGGAGGTCATGGTCCACAAGGAAGAAATTGTGATAACTTGAATTAACATAGTAGCAGTGAGGATAAAGAGAAGAGGGTTAGTTAAACTATTTCAGAGAGCTTGACCTGCCTTGAGTAACTGATTATATGCAGAATGGGTTGATGGAGAGGTCTAGGGCATTTACCAGATTTCCCCCCCACCCACCCGCCTTAAAAAATGTTATTCTTGTTTATTCTTTTTTTTTTTTAATTTTATTGTTGTTGTATTACATCCATCCCCTTTTTGATCCCCTCCATCTATTCTTGTTTATTCTATTACAGTTGTTTCAATTTCCCCCCTTTGCCCTGCCCCAACCTGCCCCATCCCCCACTCCCACAGTCCATCTCCACCCTGTTGTCCATGTCCATGGGTCATTCATACATGTTGATTACTACCTTCTCCTTCTTGCCACCATTCCCCCTGATCCCCTTTCCTCTGGCAGCTGTCAGTCTGTTTCCCATTTCCATGTCTCTGGTTCAGTTTGACTCATTAATTTAGTTTGTTCATTAGGTTTCTCTTATAAGTGAGATCATATAGTACTTATCTTTCACTGGTTTATTTCACTTAGCATAATAGTTTCACTTCCATCCATGTTTTCGCAAAGGATAGCAACTCCTTCTTTCTGCCGTGTAGTTTTCCCTGTGTAGATGAGCCACAGTTTTTAAATCCATTCATTTGCTGATGGGTACTTAGGCTGCTTCCAACACTTGGTTATTATAAAGAGCACTGCTATAAACATCAGGGTGTATAACTTCCTTTGAATTGGTGTTTCAAGATTCTTAGGGTATATTCTCAGCAGTGGGATCACTGGGTCAAAAGGCAGTTCCAGCTTTAATTTTTTGAGGAAACCCCATACTGTTTTTCATTTACCAGATTTCTGACTTGGGTGACTGTGTATGGTGGTTCCTTCCACCCATATAGGGAATACATGGCTGAGTGGGTTTGTTGGGGCCTGGCTGTCATGGACTATGATGACCACAGTTTTGGACAGGGGTTTTTAAGGGAAATACCTAGGAAATCCAGATGGCCCAGGCAGCTGGATATTTGATAATCTGGAGAGATCTGTGCTGAAGATAACAGAGTTGAGGTTATTTTACTTCAGGGTATCTCCTGATTATATCATGAAACTAAGCTGTCAAGAGAGGTACAAATTAATTTTTTTGTTGAGAAAAAATGTGTCATTCTTAAAATTAGTATCTGGTGTCATCACCTGCCATAAAACATGCAGACTTAATGTGTAACTGCACATTAAGATTGATCACCTGAGAAATAGTCACTAGGTGACCAGAAAATTGGGAGTTAAAACACAAATGACATACATGAACGGCCATAGCAATGTTATTCATAATAGCCAAAAAGTGTAAACAATCCAAATATCCATCAATTGAGGCATGGATAAACAGAACAAGGTCTATTCGTACAATATTATTCAGCAATAAAAAGGAATAAACTCCTGATATATGGTAGAGCATGGATGAACCTTGAAAACATGCTAAGTGAAGAAAGCCAGACCACATATTGTATGATCCCATTTATAGGAAATGTCCAGAACAGGCAAATCTATAGAGACAGAATGTAGATTAGAAGTTGCCTAGGGCGGGTAGGAGATGGGTAGGAACAAAAGGCAATTGCTAAAAGATATGGGATTTCTTTTGGGAGTGATGAAATGTAAAATCGAATTTAAAATTGATTGTGGTGATAGTTGTACAACTCTGTAAATGTACTAAAAGGCATTGAATTCTAAAGTTTAAATGGGTGAATTGCATGTAAGTGAATTGTATTTTAATAAAGTTGTTTCAACAAAAGAATTTTATAGCCTTATTTCACAAACAAATATTTCAGTAACTATTGAGAGCTTACAAAAAAGCAAATAATGTCCATATGATGAATTATTAAACAAGAAAAACAAGTTGCAGAGTAATTCATATCTTAAGAACCCATTTTGTAAAACTGAGCATTGAGGAAAGCTCTATATATGTGTTTTTATGTTTGTGTAAGCATATAAAATTTATGAAAGGATAAACACATTACTTTCAACAAAGAATAGGAATGGGGGATAGGGTGGACTGTTAGATTTCTAAAATACATGTTTGGATGCATGTTTGGATGCTTTTCTATCTTTTTAAAAATTTTATTGCTGTTGTATTACATCCATCCCCTTTTTGCTCCCCTCTGTCCCCCTCCCCACCCACCCATTCTCCCCAAAGTCAATCCTACCTGTTGTCCATGCCCATGGTTCCTTTATACTTTTCTATTTTTAACATGGGAGATTATATTTTATATTTTATTTTATTTTTATATTTATTAAATTATTGGGGTAACACTGGTTAATAAGATTATATAGGTTTTAAGTGTACATTTCTATGATACATGATCTATATTTTGCATTGTATGCCCTCCACCCAAAATCAAATCTGTCATCATATTTTTGACCCCATTTACCCTTTACTATCCACCCAACCCCCTTACCTCTGCTAAACACCATACTATTGTCTGTGTCTATGAGTTGTTTGTTTCCTTTTCTTGCTTGTTCACTTAATTGCTTTCAGTTTTATGTCCTACATATGAGTGAAATCATCTGGTCCTTAACATTTCCTGACTTATTTTGTTTAGCATGACATTATCAAGATCCATGCATGTTGTAGCAAATAACAGTATTTCATACCTTTTTTATGGGTGAGTAATATGCCATTGTTTATATGTACCACATCTTCTTTATCTAATCCTCTATCAAAGGACACTTTGGTTGTTTCCATGTCTTGGCCGTAGTGAATAATGCTGCAATGAACATAGGGGTGCATATGTCTTTGAGAGTAAATGTTCTTAAAATTTTAGGATAGATACCCAGAAGAGGGGTTGCTGGGTTATATGGTAACTATGAGTATATTTCTTAAAAGCTGCAGCTGAAGACCAGGTAGGGTTGATTCACAGGACTACATGAAATAGTCCTTGTGGATTCTCAAGCATAAATGAAATTGACTTTAAGGGAAAGGCTGCAGACATGTTGTTAGCAAGTGGAGACCATGATCCAGCTATATTTGGGCATTAATAATGATGTTACCTCAGTTGTATTTCTGCCTGTGAAAACGAAGGAACTTTGGGTTATGGTAATCTTGCCTGCCCCACCAGATTTGGCTCATATTGTGCTGAACTACAGCCCAGAGATTTGATTCACACTTAGCTGTATGAGAGGCAGACTTCTAAGATGGCCCCTGATGATTTCCACCTTCTGGTATTCATACTCTTGAATAATCCCTTCCTGTTAAGCATGGGCAAGCTCTAGTAACTTGCTTCTAATAAACAGAATATAGTAATATCATGGGATTTCATGTCAGTGATTAAGTTATGAAAGACCATGACTCCATCTTGCTAGCAGTCTGTCTTTATTGTCTTCTTAGCTTGCATATTTTGATAAAGCAAGCTGCCATGTTGGAGAGGCCCATGTTACAAGAAAATGAAGGAAGCCTCCAGCCAACAGCCATCAGAAAACCGACCCTTCAGTCCAACAGTAGTTGTGTGAATGAATCCTGACAACAATCATATGAGTGAATGTGAAAGTCTATATTTCCCCAGTTGAGCATTATATTAGACCATAGCTTTAGTCAACATCTTGACCACAGTGTTGTAAGACTCTCAGAGCCAGAGGACCCATACATCTAAGCTATGTCTGAATTTATGACCCACATAAACTTTGAGGTAATAAATATGTGTTGCTTTAAGCTGCTAAATTTGGGGGTAAAGCATTATGCAATAATAGGTAAGTAATACAGGCTGGGAGGCCACTGACGTTTGTGTATTCACTTTCAAGTTGGTGTCAACAATCATAAATTCTACTGCAGACAAATAAAAATGATACTTACAAGATGACAGGCTATTAACAAAAATAATACCCAAAGGTATAAAGAGACATAGTGACAAGCCGACAGACTTTGGAAAGTCAGGTAAATCTCATTTCAAATTCTGGTTGTCAAGCATAAGGCAAGGCTTTGGCCTGACAGATTTGGTCAGTAAAGAAACATGAACCTTTTTAAAAGTCAGGTAATTTATTACATAGACACTAAAAGGAAGAATAGCTAAAGACATGTGCTCCCCACGGCCTTTACACGGGGAAACACGGACTGAACTAAAAGAGGCTAGATGACTGCAACATCAATGGTTGGACATTTCCATGTCTGTAAACAAGAATCCTTTTGTATTGCTATCAACTACCTACAAGTTAGAATTGTAAAATAGCTTCAATAGAATCAGAAGCTAATAAGGAGGATAGATATATAGATTTACACTGAAACACAAAATTTTTTCTTATACCACTATAGCAAGTGCTGTGAAGGTATTAACTCATTCAAGATTCACAATAATGATATAAGAATGGCAATGTTATTATCAGCATTTTGTAAAGACAGAATTTAAGACACCCAGATGTTAAACTGAGTTATTCAAAGTCACACAAACTAAATGGTATAGCTAGGCTTTAAACTGGATCTATGCTCTTAGCCACTATGCTCTCCTGCCTCTCTGCAGTATGACACTTCATTTGGTTGGACAAAGGTCCTAAGGACGAAACTATGGAAAAGGGGAAACTCCTGACTTTTGTGGTCAGGAGCTCCAGGGAACCAAGAAAGAATGAAATTCTGATGATTAGATAGTTCTTTTATCTTCCAGAAGCTGCTATGTTTGTTTTCATCTGCGATGGAGGCAAGAAACTAAAAGCAAAACAAAATGAAGCTTCTGTAAAAGGCAGCGCTGGTCCCAAGATGCTGTCAACTTGAGAACACCTGAACACACTACTGAAAAGACCCTTGTCATGTGATTGCCACATTTCCTCTTAGGACAACCAAGTGGGCATCCTCAGTGGTAGGCACTGATGCACTTCTATTGCTAGCCTAGAGGTTCAGAGACAGGAGATGCTGGAAACCCCCACTTGACATGGAATACCTTCTCTCTCTAAAGCACTGCTTCTCAATAAGACAATCCCCCCAAGTCCCACCCCAGAAAACATTTGACAACCTCTAGGGATTTTTTGTTGTCACAAGTGGGACAGGGAGTGAGGTACTGGTATCTACTGGGTAGAAGCCAGGGATGCTACTATGTCTCCTACCATGGACAGGATTGCCCCCACAACAAACAACAGTTGACAAATCCTGTCCTAGATGGAGTTCTGTATTGAGTCATGACTCAGGCACCACCTTAAACATCAGCAGGAAAAGAAGAACAGATTAGTGAGCATAAAAGCAAGCATCACTGAATTGTCCTTTGGTGAAATGAGTTCCTCAAAACAGCCAACAAGATGGATCAATGGAGCTCCAAATCGGTTTCTATCTTACATTTTTGGTTTTCTACATCTCCTAGAAAATTTAGATATCTGGCTCTTAGCTGGAGCCAAGAACTGAGAATTATGCCATGAAATTTAGTCTAAGCAAACTTCCCCCATGCCTGCAGCATCCTCAATCAACAATTAGGATCATCAAATACTTTGCAAGATGCTGGACAGCCATTTGCTGGTTTTAAAACTAGACACAAAAATATGGAAAGCCTGAGTTGCTTCATTGTTTTTTTGCTTCAACAAAATTGATTCATTGAAAGCTCATAAGTATAACCACTTTAATTTAATAGGTACATTAATAAAATCTGAATTGCATAAAGGCAAAGCCAAAAAGCCATTTGGTCATTAACAGATACAAATAAGCCCAAGAAATTTAAAAAGAAGTCTTCCCAGAATAAAACCCAAATACATGTTTTAGAAATAAAAGAATCCTACCAACAAAAGACTTCTATGTATCGATATAGGAGAGAGAAGGAACATAATTTATTAAAGAACAAGTACTACCACATTTACATACATGTAATCAAGCTCAAAAGTATCTATTAACTCCAGACTGAATTTTAGACAAGTTTCCACAGTGAAATTGCAGAAAGAATATTTCCTTCTTTTCTTGTCTCCTTGACAGATAAATAGATTCACCTTGTGATAGCCTCCAGTATATTTCACCAGACAGTTAATTTTGGAGGTATGTATATACAGTGCCAAATATCAGAATGCTCTGGAAATTTCATTGTAAAATAAAAAGATTGAGTCTCTTATTGGCCCTGCTATATTTTCAAGGAAACACTCTAAGAAGAGGGTGGAGGAAGCAGCCATCCATTCACCCTCAAAGAAAATTCATAATTTTGCCTTTATAAATATAGAGAGAAGACAAAGGAATAAGTATTTGATTAGCTCCAACTAAGAATCAGGCATTGTGAGTACAGTCCGTTCTGACTATTCATGAGAGTTTCATTTTATCAAGTCAAAATAAAAACTGAATTAGCAAACATTGAACCATTGCTCCTAAGAGAAATATAGGCTTAGGTTCCTATGATCATCTGGTCACAATATTTTTTCAACCAATCAATACATAACCTTGTTTTATGTGTTTCTATTTAAAGACACTTTATTTAAAAGACATTGCTGATTTATTAGCATTGAACTCACAGCCAAAAGCACTATGACTCATACCTGAACAAAGCTTACCCGGCACACATGCTTTCTCCCTGAGGCACTTCACAGCTTTCTTGCACTTAGAGACACTACACTTCAGCTCTATGGGGGCCATTTTAAACAGCAAAATCACAAACAAAGGTACAAAAATGTAAAAACTATGGCAGTAAATCGACCACAAAAGACACTTGTTTTTCCAGTATGAGAGCTGAAACAAGAAGACGGAGAGCATCATGTTATTTGAACTCAGCTAAGAACGTGTGTTTTGGGTGACTCTTTTTTTTTTCTTTTGCCATTTTGTGTATCTCTGTAAATGACTGCAAAGCAATGTAAGTATTGATTTGGGGTTGCAAGTAAATTTCAGCAAGTAGGCAAATTCATAAATACAGCACCATGAATAGTGGGGGCCAACTGTGTATAGATCACCCTGTTTAAACCTTACAATGACCTTGCAACATAGGCACTATAATCTCTATTTTACATGAAAAGAGTATGTTAAGGAAGTTTAAATAACTTGTTTAAGATTCCAAAACTGATAATTGATCGATTTGTTGGTTAGCAATCCTTGGGTTTCCATTGCCTCATGCTGGGGTTTGGAAGTCCATTGAAGGTCATCCAACAGCAGAAGACAGGCAAAGTAGAAAAAATCAGTGTAGTACTTAAAAGTCAAGACACATTCAGAAACTGTCTCTTGGCTCTTCCTAAGAGTCCTTTCTCAGTGATACAGTCCAACACATTCTCTAGTTACACCTCTTTGTGCTCTTCCCTATCAAAAGCAGCAGCTAAGTGGGTGCTGCATTTCTGGAAAAGCAGTTAAGCAACATCCTTTTAAAAATTCAGACAATTTATTACATAGACACTGAAAAGAAGGATAGCCATAGATGTCTGCTCCCCATGCCTTTACACAGGGAAACACTGAACTAAAAGGGGTTAGGCGACTGCAATATCAATGATTGTGCATTTTCATGCCTGTGAACAAGAATGCTTTCACATTGCTATCAGTTACCTACAAGTTAACTTGTAAAATAGCTCCCATCGAATCAGAAGCTAATAAAGAGGATAGGTACCTGGATTTCGCTGAAAACACAAATTTTTTTCTTATACCACTATTCCAAGTGTTGTGAAGGTATTAACTTACTTAAGATGCACAATAATGACGTAAGAGTGGCAATGTTATTAGCAGCATTTTGTAAAGGGAAACTTAGGACACCCAGATGTTAAACCGAGTTATTCAAAGTCACACAAATAGGAAGGGTGAGGCCCAGCCAGAAAAGAACTATGGTATTTTATAAAAACTATAAATGTGGGGGCAAAAACTGTTTTGCCTTATGTAGAAATCCAAGTTACCCAGTATGGTGACTCTGAAGATTTAATTTCATCAGAAAGATCAGCCCTGGCTGGTGGCTCAGTGGATAGGCACTGGCCTGTGAACCCAAAGGTCGCTGGTTGGATTCCCAGCCAGGGTACATATCCAGGTTGCAAGCCAGGTCTCCAGCCAGGTCCATAGCTGGAGGTAGGTGAAAGGCAACCATACATGGATGTTTTTCTCCCTCTCTGCCTCCCTCCTTTCCCCTCTCTCTAAAAATAATATATAAAATCATTTTTTAAAAAAGAAAGAAAACTCAGCTGGCAGAAAGATGAACAATGTTCTCCACCTTAATGCTTCCCTTACCTCATACAAATGGGTCACTTCTCATATTTACCTAGTCTGATTTTTGAGAAACTTCCATTGGAGGTTTCAGATATCCCAGGAGGCATTTTCAAAGACCTTGAGTTTTCTGACCCATTGGATAAAAGGTCCAACAACCACTTTAGGTTATATGTGGAGCCACAGTTTTTCCTGCTCTGAAGATCAATCTCTTGATCTGTCTTCTGCAAACTTCCCATCGTCTCCCCTCCCACTGCACTAATTCTCAAGTATGTAAAGTCCCTAGAGACTTCCTTCAGAATCCTAAGTGAAAAAATGAGTTGCATGACTGTGCCTAGTATAGCTCTTTGCTCCAAAGTGGAGGAGAGCCATTGCCCACACATTCTTTCTCCACTCCTCTCAATGAGGTGACCACTGGTGCTCCTGGCCCCCTTCTTAAGAAGCCTCACAGCCACCTGATGCAAGACCCTCCCATGTCAGGACAACAGGGAACTTCAGGACAGCAGCCTGAAGCTCAAGCAGACAGCAGTTAAAATGGCATAAAGAAAACTTTAGAAATTCTCTGGTTTATTTGTGTTTGCTTTTTGTTTGTTTGTTTGCTTTGGAGTAGCAGGAGGGATTAATTGATTTGGTCAGTTCTGGGTGTGGGGTTAAGAAATGCTGCTTTATGATTATTATTGAGACCCTATTTTATGACCAGGCCTGGTGAAACTTGGAAATGTGTGTTTAAGCAAGAATGTGCTCCTCAGAGTTCACAGAAAGGGGTCTGCTATAATAAGTCTAAATATGGCACCATTTCTTTTCTCCCTTCTGGAACAGACTGTGTCTGCATACATCAGTGCAGAATTCTATGAGTGACACATTCTTATGGGCACCGGTCGGGGATATCTGAAGATTGTTACACCTGGCCTTATTTTAGGGCAATGAAAAATATTTATTATTAGTTCATATGTGATGCCTACATTTCAAATGAGAGTTCTTATAAAAAGCATTGGTAGTCCATTTGCTTGCTTTGTATTTATTAGATTCCACTTATAAATAAAATCGTATGGTATTTGTCTTTCTCTGACTTAGCCCACTTAGCATAATATTCTCTAGGGTCCATGAATGTCACAGATGGCAAGATTTAATTATTTTTTTGCTAAATAATACTCCATGGGAATATAGTCAATAATACCATATAGTAACTTTGTACCATGACAGCTGGTTACTAGACTTACTGTAGTACTCACATAGTAAGTTATATAAATGTAGAATCACTGAAACAAATATGTTGTATGACAAATATGCTTTAATAAAAAAGCATTGATAATTTAAAGAAAACTGGGACTATCGGATATAACTGAAAATAATTTTTAATATTCTTCAGATATGTTTGTTTAACATCTGGCTGAGAAGAAGTTATACTTTTAAATTACAAACTCCATAAGTTAGATAGTAAGATGTTTCCATAAATACCCCACGAAGATCTTGAAGAATGTTTGAAGCAACTTTAGTGAAAAATATAATAAAAAACATTGAGAAGGAACTGAATAAAACTGATTGTTTAAAATGTTGATGTTTTCAACTAGATCTAGAAATTCCCAGCTCAAAAAGCAGAAGATTAAAGAAAAAGGGTCTTATTCCTAATTTTTCAAAGAATTCAATTTTCTTCAGGAGTGGGAATAAAATGAGATATTTAATAATTGTGTAGGGTTAAATATCACATAATGGTTTTACCATAATATATTGTGGTCCCTCTTAGGTACTATTCTTTGAGGAAATACTATAACTGAGATGACAATAAAACAAGATGTTTTTAAAGAATAAAGCAACTAAGCCTGCTTTACTGGTTTCCAAGGAACCTTCATGCCTTTCTTTAAATACTTGCCTGTGAGCTATTTAGTTTCAGTTAAAAAGTTGTAATTGATAAAAAGAGACATGTTTCCTTTTGTCAAAGCCAAGTTGTGAAACTACAAGTCATATAGACTGGCTGGTCAGGACCAGTCTTCCTTATGAACCAACCATAGTGCCTAGAGTAACATCTTACTCCTAACTGGTGTCTGATAATTCTTGCTGATGAATTCACAAATGGGTGATTGTGTGAGGGTGGGGGTGAGGGGAGCAGAGGAGGCAGTGAATGAGAATCTCACCAATGATAATCCAGAAGCACATGTTATTCAATAAAGTTACAGCGTCCTCCTTTGAATCTGACCTTTCCAGAAAATGTCAGCAATTTTATCTGTTCACTTGTTTTTTGTATTGAAGATTCATTCTCTTCTCTCTTAAGTAGCTATACCAATGAGTAAAATTCATTTTTATACAGTTGAAAGAAAAACTATACAGGACATAAGAATGGGGCTAGGAAATATGTTAAACTCCCTGCCTGCAGAGGCAGTGAAAATGGCAGTGTTGCCAAGTTGTCTTAACAGAGCTGGGCTTGAGTAAATAGCTATGGCATGCCATTAGGTGCTAGGGTATTATTCTACCATTGTACCAATATTTACTATACTTGAATATAATGGCACTGTTAGCTCAGCTATACAGGAGTACAGACACTTAGAAGAGGAGTTTAAGACAACTCCTTTTATGATGGTCTTAATGTGCCATAAATCTAAGTATAAGACTTAAAGCTCATCTTGATGTTTTTTACTTATAAAAAGCTTTTAAGCTGAAGTACCTTACGCTTTTTCAATTTGATGTTGAACCCTTGAAGGAGATTCTAAAGCCAAGAGAATATCATTGCTGTTGCCACCTGTTGATTCAGCAAACATTTGCTGGGGCCTTGTATGTGATTGGTTGTGAGCTGGGTGCTAAGGATACAGGTGAATAAGCTATGCACCTCACTCATGAGCACTTTTAGTCTAGAAATCATAAACGTCTCTGAAAATAAATAACTCTACAAAGAAGACATGAACTGTGATAAATGCAAGTACAGTGTACAGTGCGACCCAAAAGAGACCATCATCAATTCTGCCTAAAAGATTAAGGAAAGGCTTCACAGAAGAGATGAAATTGAACTAAGCCCTGAGTAATGACTTGGTACCAAGGTAGCTTGACCCTTTACAGGGAAGTGGTATTTGTCAAGTTGGCATAATAAAATGATAGAAAGGAATGGTTTGACTTCTCAGAGGTGACCTAAATTTTTAAAATTCTAATGAGATTTTAAAATGAACATACAAAATACTAGGCCTAAAATCCTTATGCCTTTATTTCATTATAAAATCAAAACAAATTTACAAAATTAATATGATCAAAGTTACAATACCAATGGATTCCAAATTAGTCACATTTTTATTTAGTGTAATTGATGATGTTTTCCTGAAACCAAATTGCTAATGTTGCTGACGTTGCATCTTCTGTTCCTCTGGCTTATCAAACTAATAGGTGCTAAGTAACATACCTAAAAGTGAAATAGTAAAGAACATAAGATGAAAAACTACAGTTGCCTACCTTTGAAGAGATCAATATATTTAATTTTGTTTTTCTGATAGCTACCACTTCACTTCTCAATAATTTGCTTATAATGATTTTTTATATTTCTGTATCAACCTTAAGCATTTTGTATCAATTTCTTGATTTTTAAACATAGACTTAACCCCCTTATCTACTCCTCACTTTCCCTCTATAGTCCACCAAGGAGAATCACAAGAATGGTCACTTCTGCCAAGTTAAGTAGCATTTTAAATCTCTATGTCTGGGACTATCAAACACAGATTGTTTCTCTTTTCTCTCATTTTGTTAGATGACGACAGTACTGCCCCATCCTTCCTTCTATGCCTCCTCCCTCCTTCTCATCTCCCAACTATGGTCAATTATATTCTCCCTTGCATGGCAACATTTATATCCTGAGTTGTCACCATAGTTAGGTTTCTTGTGATGTCTACAGAGTGCTTCTAAAGGTTAAAAACCTATAAGCTTTGTTATCATTGGTTTAACCAAATATTGTTCATGATAGAACCAAGTATCATTCTCTGGAGGTAGACTGCCAGAGGTGAACTCTTGAAATGTCAGCTGTTTATAACTACCTGTGTAACCTTGGATGAGTAACCTCACTGTGCTTTCGTTACCTCACCTGAAAAGTCAGGACTAATAATTTACCTACCTCATAGGGTTGCTACGAGTATGTAAGTGAATCTGCACATGCAAACTGTATAGTTCCTATGTATAATAACTCAATAAATATTATCTTTTATCAAAATACATTTCCTTTCCATGGCTTTCAGAGAACAATGTCCCTAGTGTCAGGTTCAAACTAATCATCTCCTTCCATATACTTGACTCATGGCCTTTCCCTCATTCTATATCATATCCGAATTGTTCATCTTGTCCCTTCTGCTGATTCCCTTTAGATACAGACCCTTTCCTTTGGGAGTCCTCCATTCTCTTGCCTCCTTCCTCCTCTGGTAGACCTGGATGTTCTCAGTAGGCTCATAGCTTTGTGAGCTCAGATTTCCCTTTCCCATCACCATGGAATTCCTTTTTACATCTATTCTTTATTAGATCCCCTATCTTCTACCCCTTATCTTCTTATCTCTTGGCTCATTTTATTATTTTTTCATCTAACACACCCCTCCCCACCCCCAACCAATATGACATGTTAGATACATAAACAATTTTGGCCAACAGTCATAAGCAGTGATGTTACTGATTGATTGATTGATGAATCAAGTTTCTGGTCCTAAGAATAACATGTTGTTTCCTTAATTTAAAAAAATGTTATATAAATTGTTATATTTTATCATTTTAAATAAAATATATCCTCAAGTATCATAACAAAAGATGCATGGGTGCCAAACTTTCTTGCATGTCTGAAGGTCTTTATTCTGCCCCCATACTGGTACCTATCTTCTTTATTTATGAAATTTTAGGTTAAAATAATTTTCCCTCTGTATTTTGAAATTCTTGTTTTAACACTTTTAGTAGAGTAACCAATTATCCCAGTGTATTGAGGCTAGTCATGGTTTGTACCTGGTATCCTAAAGACTGATCGATGTGTCCCAAGTGAGAGTTCCTGGGTTGGACAATAAGTTTATGGTACCAGTAGCATTTAGCATCTTGTACTGTTGCTGAAAAATAAAAATAGTGGTTTAATCCATTCTAGGTAACTTGTCTTTTCTTCCTGAAAATGTTTAGACTTCTCTCTTTATTCTCACTTCCCTTTTAAAAAAATATCACAGGATACATAGATTTTTCTGTTTTATTGTGATGGCCACTTGGTTGTCCCTTTGAATTTAAAAGCATTTTTCTTATTCAGCTATAGAAAATTATCTTTCCTAACTTATTTGAAGCCTTTCCACTCTCCACTTTCTCTATCCTCATTTTCTTTTTCTTTTTTAATTCATTTTTTTTTCCTTTTTTTAAAAATGTCACTGTTGTTGTATTACATCCATCCCCTTGTTGCTCCCCTCTGTCCTCTATCCTCACTTCCTTTAATTCCTCAGTTTCTGATTTGGGTGACTGAGAGGATATTCGGCCTACTCATCAAAACAGGGGATACAAAAGGAGAAACAGATGTAGTGAGGAAGTCAATTTTGGACAAATGCTCTGTCTATGGGACATCTAAGTAGAAATTAAAATAATGTGTTCTCTACTCTCCCTTTATCTACAATTCTCTAAGAATTATGAGTATGTTTTATTTGTAGTGTTATTGTGGGGAAAGCATTAATTTGGGAAATTATTTGGGAAAAGTGTATTTACCAAAAATCCCAAGAGTCAAAATATGTTTTCTCAATTATGCCAAAGGTCTCAGAGCAAGTTAGCATTTTCCACTCCCTGGAATAACCAAACAGTAACATTTGTGACAAGCAGGGAAGAATTAATGCCGATTTCAAAGGCACAAACTAGCACCCAGGAGAACAGAACTGAACAAGATGTTTAAAGCACGTGTCTCATTCATCCTTTTCCTTTCATTCTCTAGTTTCTTCCTTCTTAATTGCACATCACCAAAACATTTCAGCTCTCATAGTCCATGGTAACCTGCAAGGCTTGAAGTGTGGTATAAAAACACTTCAAGGTCCTAAGACATTTTCTGTTGATTATGCCACTTGAAAGAGAAAAGAGGCTTGAGAAAATGAAATATTAAAATGCCCTTCCTAAAACTGTCCTGAAATCCTGTGGTGGCAAACTAAAAGAAATGTTTTCTTTTAGTGCAGGAAATTGTAGCCTTGGAGAACCCTGTGGTTGTTCAGTTCATTTAACCATTCTATCCTACAGGCATTTTAAGGTGGTTCCTAAGGGATTCTCCTTAGTTCCTTCCCACTGTTGTTTTCTTGATATAGTGTTGGCAGACATATTTGCTAGAGTATTTAAGTAGGCTCCAATCTGCCAAAAAAATGTGCGAGCATTAGGAGGATCTAAAGAACGAGCTGATTGATTCCAGAGATTATTGCGAGTTAGAAGTAGAATACATATTGATAGTAGAATACCATCTATCTTACATGAGAGTGGACTTCTGACACACAAGAAAAATTTAGAAGTCAAAGAAAGGCCTGGAGAAGATGATATTTCCTTGGTATGATGGGAAAATCTCTCATGGTAGATCTACAAAGATCAGGAACGTTGTGGCAAACACTTTGATGGACTTCCCCAATGCTCCTTTATGAATGAAGGACTTACACCTCCAGCTCCTGGGAGCCCTCATCAGGGACTGCCTTTGCTGAATCTATTAGATTGGACCACACTCATTCATGCACACTTTCCAGGGAAACCTCATCCAATGATGAACAATGCAGGGTCATCAAGGGCCAGACCCTGAGATATCCCTTACAAGTCCGAAGGGCTGTAATATCTCCAATATCCCCATGAAATGAGCTGACACCTTTCTTTACATTACATCTTGGCTCAGCTTCTCCCTAGCCCATTCCTGCTTCTTCCCCTTCTCTTCCATAGGTATGATCTCAGACACTCCCTACTAAATGTCTCTGCCCTTAACTCCAGTGCCATCCTGTACCATTCTCAAGTCTGCTTTCCAGGCAACCCAACTTGTAACAAATGGAAAGAGTTTAAGTGCAAGTGCCTTGCCAAAAGGTACCCCGCTAACTCAATTTATATGGAAGGAACCTCTAGATGTCTGTGTGATGTTTCCCTTTTCCTAAGGGAAGATGAAGCTACACTGTAATGGGGCTCAGGCCCTTTCCTGCCACAAGGCATTTTGCTTGTATTGAACAGCTTTGTATTTGCTGTTCCCCCTGCCTAGGTTATACTTCTCCTTGCTTTTGGCAGATCCAGTTCTTCTCCATCCCTCAGACCTCAATTTTTACATTCTCTTCTCAAAAGGATCTTCCATGACCACCCGATCTATCTAAGATGGTTTCTTCCTAGTTATATTTCAGCCTCCTCACTGTTTTCATTTCCTATGCAGTCATCACATATATGATCATAATCTACACATATTTATTAAAGAATTTGTTTCTTATCTACCTCCTAAACTAACAAGTAATATTAAATAAGGCAAGGGCCATTTTGCAATCTTTCTTTTTTAAGATTTTATATAGTTATTTTTAGAGAGAGGGGAAGGGAGTAAGAAAAAGAGGGAGAGAAACATCAATTTGTGGTTGCCTATCTCATGCTGCCAAGTGGGGACCTGATCTGCATCCCAGGCATGTGCTGACTGGAAATTGAACCAACGATCCCTTGGTTCACAGACCCACGCTCAATCCACTGAGCCACACCAACCAGGGAGTAATCTATCTCTTGTGCTGATCACACTGCTTTGATATTCAATAAGTGTTCATTGAATGTGTGAATGAATGAATGAACTGCAGAAAACCTACAAGCATGGTGACACACTCCAATAAAAGCCAGAGTCCACTTGGGCTAAAACATTTCCTAGGAGCTCATCCTGGTAACCACTCCACGTTCTCAATAAGAGTACGTAAAAAAATTAAAATTTTTGTCCAATTTCAATAAATAAACTTTTGTGATGTGGGTGCAATAGCCACTCATCTAAGAAATGATTTGTGTAATGCCAGTGTTTCAAATATTAAAGACAAACCATTTTGTTTCAAGAGCATTCATTACTATCTAGCAATATCATAGTTACTACCATAGTTCACTGCTTAAATATGTAGTTAAATGTACATAAACTTTCACGTATTAATGGATAATCTAGACTTTAGGCTGAAAACTATTTCAAGTGTTCCTCAATTGGTTATTATAAGTTCTGGGCCTAAGTCTTATCCTTTGGAAAGATAACCCCTGAAACTGAGTTTTCTTGGGTACGTTTCAGATTTGATTCATGAGTAAGCAAAATGAGGACCTCCTTTTTTCTTCACCAGTTCCTAGATCACTTTTCCATCTTTATCTGTTACTCTGTGTGACCCAGGAGGCCTACATCTATGGATTGTTTTAGCAAGGTGTCTGTACCTCTGGATTCTGGTTGGGTTTAGCTAACGGGAGACACCTGGACAGTGATCAGAGCACAGGAGATTTGAAAAGCTCAAATTAATTATTCCCCTGGCTCTCTCCTAGCTCCATACCATTCTTCTGTGATGACAATTCCTATCAGGGCTCCACTTGCATGGTTCTATTGGGCCATAGGTCTGCTTCCATCTTTGCTTCATCAGGCCTAAGGGTGCTAACAGCTTTCTGAGGTTGTTCTACTTTGGTTCCCCAATGTCCTTTAATGGTTCCCTTAGCTCTATCTGTACTTCTAAATAATAATTCCTTCACTAGAAAGATTTCTTCAAAACTCCCAGCTGAGCATGCTATTTTCTTCTGGGACTCTGACCTATATACATATTCATTTTTCCTTGGCCCAATTTCCTATTTCATTTGTGTGATGACAAGACTAGACTAGAACCTGGGAAGACTTTCCTAGGCTATCTTCTGCTCCTGCCTGCTATTTATGATCAACCCTATGCTAGGCACATTTCTTCCACCAGTCTTTTTTCTTGTCTTTATACTTCTGACATTTTAAAAGACTTAGACAGGCAAAATAAAAATAGTTCACAATTGGACAGAAATTTTATTTTCTGCTTAGTAGAAATTAGAGCTAAGACTTTAAAGCTAATCTGATTTTTTAAAAATTAGAACACTAACCTTGAGTACTTACATATGAAAGCTTAATTGTGCAGCTTTAGAGCATTTTCTTTTATTTGTGAATGATAATAAATCATTTGAGTGGCTTATTTTGTTTATGAAGTGCTTCATTTGGCTGTATTTCAAGAAATGCAACATGGCAAATAATACTTGTAATATGAATGGTTCACAAAACAAACAAATAGGGAGCTAATAAAGTCTCCATTCTCTGAATCACTGTAAATGGTTACTAGCACTTGAACAAAGCTCATCTAATGACTGTTTACCATTTTGCCTGACTGCAAGGGGGCACTTTCTACAAATGGCTTGTAAAATACCCTATGCTTGTCTATAAAACTCAATTTTATACAGATAAATGAAGTATTACATGGAAAAAGCTTTGGTGTTAAGATGCAAAGGAGACTATGGTGTTGAGGAAACCGTGGACCAGAATCTATTTCTAGTTATCACACATCCTAGGAATAAAACTGAACTGGATGCTGCACCTACCCTTGCTCCAGGTTTCTCATCTTTATTTTATTTTTAAAGATTTTATTTATTATTTTTAGAGAGAAGGGCAGGGAGGGAAGAAGAAAGGGAGAAAAACATCCATGTGTGGTTGCCTTTCACCTGCCTCCAGCTATGGACCTGGCTGGAGACCTGGCTTGCAACCTGGTTATGTGCCCTGGCTGGGGAATCGAACCAGTGACCTTTGGGTTTGCAGGCTGGTGTCTATCCACCGAGCCATCAGCCAGGAAAAAGGTTTCTTATCTTTAAAACTACAATATTCTGGTGCAGCCACTGTGGAAAACAGTATGGGGTTTCCTTAAAAAAACTAAAAATGGAACTGCCTTTTGATCCAGCCATTCCACTACTTGGACTATACCCAAAGAAGCCTGAGACACCAATTCATAAGAACCTATGCACACCTATGTTCATAGCGGCACTATTTATAATAGCCAGGTGCTGGAAACAGCCTAAGTGCCCATCGGTGGATGACTGGATCAAAAAACTTTGGTACATTTACACAATGGAATTCTATATGGCAGAAAGAAAGAAGGAACTTGTACCCTTTGCAACAACATGGATGGAACTGGAGAATATTATGCTTAGTGAAATAAGCCAGTCAGTGAAGGACAGGTATCATATGTTC